>JAPKLX010002847.1:0-11891 GCA_026898415.1 Leonotis leonurus
CCCCCCCCCCCCCATACACCAAACCTTGCTCTTTCGGGACCAACAAAATATATTACAATAAAAGAACACATAGGTCTTTGCTTAAACAAAGAATGCACTTTGGTTATCATAATATTCACAATCACATTCATTAAGGAAAATTGCCTCATAGAGGACTTTTAACAAAATTTGCCGAAGAAGGTTTCGGGCTTACAGCGACAGTTTATCATTTACACCTGCACACTTACTACATCATCATTATGCCTATAGTGTTACTTAGAATTTATTCACACTACTTTCTTCTCCCTCGAGAGGTTCGATTTCTATCTCTACTTCAGGTTCAACCTCTTCTTCTTCCGGTTCTGATTCTTCCTCATTCAGGCCTTCATTAGGCGCAATTGGTTCCATTGGCTCGTGCACCTCCTGGTTATCATCTAATTCCACAAAGGAAGACATGTGGGGGCTAATCAATTCTTGATCTTTTGACAACTCAAGATGATTAAAAGTTTCATAATAAGGTGTTGGAATTAAAGAATGAGAATTATCTCGAAATGGATTTGGCTCAAGGGCAGACGGCTGGTTATCAAAATTCGAACCAAGGGTAGATCTCATAGGAAATAAAACAGAAGTCGACGAGAGATCACCAGGATTAGCCGTTGCCAACAACACATCATTATCTTTTCCAAAAGTTGAATTAGACCCCACGGATTCTTCTAGGATTGAATTAAGGTCATTAACAGGAGGCTCAAAACAAAGAAGAGACCAATTAAGGCTTCCATCTAATTCAAGCTGATGAACAATTGAACAAAGTTGGTCATAGGAAGGAAATTCACCAGGAGGTGGAGATGAAGACCTCTGGAACCTCTTGCGAATTTCATTAAGAATCTCCCAAAGGCACTGCGCTCCGTATGATTCCTTTCTTCCGTAATTAAGATGCTCCAAAACCAGCGAAGACGCCCAACCTTGCCACGTTGTTGGTAATACTCGAACTAGTTGAAGCATTGCATCTCTAGCGGTTACTCCATGGTACCTAGCTTGCTCCCACCGAATCCGAAATTCGGTTAAGAATTTATCGAGTCCTTGGTGTTCTTCGGGACGACAGTCGTAAAATCTACTTCTCCAATCTATCGTACCGGATCTAGGTACGATCTGCTTCTTTCTGGGGTTATAGATTCTCGGCATCCTAAATGATATAATCATCAATACGATTTCATATTCCTACTAAGTCATCATATTCATCTATCTTAAGGCATTATTTATTCTTAAGATCATATACTAACTCAAACAAATTCACTTAATAAACATGTGAGCTATTATAACTGAAATAAATATTCAACTTCTTTCTCTTTTAAATTCTTACCAGATCGAGCGAGCGATGATGAATTGATGGCTGAGAATGCTGGGCTTGCTGAAATTTTCACTTCCCTAAACAAACTGACTCTAAGAAGACTCACAGGTGCGGAACGAACCGCTCTGATACCAACTGTCACAGCCCAATTTCTTAACCCTATCTTAGCCAAGAGATTAGGCCATGACTTAACTAACTTGGAAGAAACTCAAGCAATTGATGTTTAAACACAAAGGAACTCAAAATGACTTTCGCGAAAAACAGGGCAGGACTGACACCTCAACTTCGGAAGCTCATAACTTTCTCATATGAACTCCGAATTAAGATCCGAAAGAACCGTTAGAAAGGTATCGAAAAGATCTTTCAAATGACACTAATATCAGAAAATTCGGACAAGTGAAACGTGCAGAAATGGGAAAAATAGAGGCTGCCCTGTTTCTAGAAATTTTCAAGTATTCACAATTGATGAACTTTGAGTTCCCAAACTATCAACGATCATCTCAAACAACCATGAAAGAGACGCAGAACACGTTAACTCACAAAGAAAAGTACCACAATGAGTAACAAAGGCTAACATAATATCATGGTACCAAAATGACCAAGTGACGACAAACAAAGGTTCGTAACGGGAACATATCAATATGAATCTCACGGATTAATCAAACGTATCAACATACTAAGGACAATAAGGTGTCAAGTTTACTCATCAACAAGAGTGGATGATCATAAGTACAACAACACTACTTCAACCACTAAATACATATATGGTCAAAACAAAGGGACAACAAGCCCAAAGCCAGCATTCATCTCCATCTTCATCGCCGCTGCTCAACCTGCAAATGTGAATGAATATGCAAGGCATGAGTACGATGTGTACTCAGTGGGCACGTTGCCAAACTTTTCTTAAAAACATGTTCTTGTGACTTGCAATAACTTTCTTTAAAACTGAAACTTTTCATGCTCAACTGTAACATAAATAAAACATGCTGGTGTCTGCAGACAAAATCTTTCATATACACCATATCTACGCACTTCTTGTGTTGAGAGGTAGGCCTCCCTCTCAAACACTATGACCGGCCGATCCGCTCACCGGCTCACGGTCATATATGTGTACACAAACCCTTACCGGCAGCTCGTCCGGCATAGGGCCGATATCGTAATTCTCTCGTAGATAGGCAATGCAATCATGCTAAAAACATGCAAGTCACATCTTTTCAAAATAACATGCAATAGCAAGTTTCATAAAAACAATGCATACTTTAAAAGAATGTGCCCACCTGATTGACTTATGTTAGATAAGTCGAAGGCTCGTCCTCTTCTTGCTTAGGATCTGTATCTCTTCTTCTTACTCCACTTGTACCTTAATTATATAAATTTGGAGTATGTTAGAAAGATATCACTCCACAAATTCTTATTGATCTTTGCTTATGTAAATAAAATCCTTCGTCTTAACTTGGAGTATTAAGACTCTACTTTCTTTCGGGTCATTGCATCCTTTAACTACTCCATTACGTATCATCTTATAATTACACATACTTATGTATTCTAAGCTTACTTATACCCTTAACATCATACTTAGCTTACACCATCTTACTATTTCACTCTTTAAACATCAACTAACAATTTCTAACTTTCATATATCTAGCTCTTTCACTCTAGCAAATTTACATTAACCATCATCTTTTTCCCTTATCTCAAATATGATCTTGGATCACCCAAATAACTCTTCTACTTATAACTTTAGAACATCCCCTTCTCCAAGAGTTTTATAGATCTTAATGATGTGATGATTATTTCTTTAATCTCTTAGTTTATCTATGCTTATTATCATCTAATTAACTTCTATTCATCATCACTTAAGCAATTTACCATCAAGATATATGTAGACTATGAACTTCATCACCTCTTAGATTTTTGAAAGTTCAATTCTAGTGTATGAAAAATTCCCCAAAAATTATTCTAAGGTTTATTCATACCATTAAACTCAAATATGATCTCAAATTACACAAATAAAATCAAAATCTTATGGAACAATTCTTCCACATTTTCGGTCAATACACATATTTTAGGAGACTTGGATTTTGCTCTAATTTCTTACTCTAATCATGTTTATTGATGCCTAATCACACTTATCCATGCTTAAATAAAACAATTCCATTCAATTTCCACCAATTCAATTTAGGGTTCTTATAGAAGATTTAGGGAAAATCTAATTATTTATCATTTCTAACAATTCTTTGCAAAATCATACTTAGAACATGATGTTCTATTTAATTACTACAACTTATATAAAAATCAACATCATATCTTATGAATTATGAACATAACCTATCATGGATAGATAGACAACCTCTCTTCAAATTCTACAAATTAAAGAGGTAAAGATGATGGAATAATACCTCAAAGGTGATTATCTCTTGAAATTGAGCCTCAAATTTAATTTAGAACTTGAATTATGGAGGAGAAAATTTCTTGTCTATGGAGGAAGTGTGGTGCACGAAAATGAGGGGAAGGAGGAGGTGGAAGATGATGAAATATGATAAGGATGGCTTTCTTATATATTAAGTATAAGATTTTTTTATTAATTAAATAATTTGATAATTATCCACTTAGCTCTAGGGGCTTCTAGAAGGTCCCAACTCCTCGATTTTCGTGCATCGAGATTTTATTGCTGGATTATTCATCTCGACACAAGGAATCCACCGGTTCAGACCGTTCGCGATTCCGAGTTCAGATGAATAAATTATTCAAGTTTTAAGATACCGAAAAATTTAATTAAACAAATTCCTTTCTAAAGCAATATTTTCTAACAAAATCCTCATAATAATCTCTTCTATATATCTTAGAAAATTGGGCTTAATTTATAAATATTGCTACGGCTGTCGAATTCCCAAATTGAATTCCTGCCGAAAACTAATTAAATTATTACCGAAATTGCGATAATAAATTTTTATTCTTTCTTTTATCTGTTTTCAAGCTTAATGGAATTTCTAATTCCATTTTTCTATGTTATCTAATAGATAAAAATTTTCTCTTCTGAGGGGTATGCGTCGTCTAAATTTATTATATCTCAACCCCTTTCTTTTATCTCTAATATGGAATTAATAAATTCCATTTTCTTTCTAAACAAAATATTCGTAACTCTTTCTTCTAAATCATATAATAGATTCTTCAAACTCTTCTTAATCTCATAAAAATATTCTCTTAAGGATGCAATGCCCTAATTAAACTTTAATCATTGTTTAATGACAGCTACAGTATTTCGGGGTACTACAATATGGCAGCTGGAAGTTGTTGTGCACAAATACTGTGGTTAAGACAACAACTTAAAGATTATGAGATTGATGTCAAGGAAATACCAATCTTCTGTGATAGCTCAAGTGCTATAGCTATCACACAGAATCCTGTTCTGCATACCAGATGCAAACATGTGGATGTAAGACATCATTTTATAAGAGATCATGTTGAAAGAAAACATGTACAGAGAGCTGACATTCTTACCAAAGCATTACCAGAAGAAAAATTTAAGATGCTTTGTAGTAAACTAGGATTATTAAATCTTGAAGCAAGAACCAGATTGATATAAACCAGATCAAGTTAAATGTTGCAACACGGAAACAAAACCAGATTGACATGGTACAGATCGATAAAATTAAGATCATGTGAAATTCCAACAGGGAATTGACACCAGATTACTAAGTACATATCAATACAGATTAATTAAAAATTCCAACTGGGAATTAGTAAAAGAGTCAAAACACCAGAATGGACAGTGGCACTACCAGATCAATAGTTCTCACTATGCTGGAGATCGACCTTGACCAGATTACTTAATGCCACATGGATATTAAATTAATAATTCTTATTAATTATCCCATTACTTGGTTAAGGGGGAAAGGTCAACTATATACGGCGACTAATATCTTATTTCTGGCACTAAAAATCAAATCTTTTATTTTGTTGATGATTAAGTACAGTAATTGGGAAACGTGATCGAGGAAATATCTACCAAATCGAGAAAAAGGGAGAGAAATGACTGCAACAAAAACAACGCCCCACATCACAACCATTCGATAAAAGCGCGTACATCACACGATAAAGAGAGGCAGTGATATTCTGTAAACCTAGAATATAGAAAGGCGGGAAAAGCTGAAAAAGGGAAGGATTTCTTAATATTTTATTACTTTACTTATCTTCTCCTTCGTTTATATGTTTGATAAGTTGTTTCATCTATCACTTACACTTATACTTTTCCGAAACCTTAGCAAAAACTCCCTCTTTTTCAAACTCTCTCTACCACCGAAAATCACTCTGTTCTAGTAACAATGGCACCCAAATACTCTATTTTTCTTGATCAAGCGAACCATACTTGCACCAAGACCTCTTCGCAGTTCTTGATACCTTCGGGTTTCACAAACTAGAAAAGGCATTTGATCTTGTTCGTCAATGCAAAGGTTCATTGTTTTGTGTTTTTCTTGTTTCTGCTTGTTTATGTTACCCCTCATCCATGCTATTGAAAACTGCTCTTACTCTATTACATGTATATACTATCTTGGACTATACTTAAACTGTTATGTTCTGCAAACTGCTATTGAGCGCTAATACTTCACTGGTGGAAGGATAGTGCTCACATCTGTTCCCTTGCTTACTTTGTAGGTTTTCAGAACATAATCACCACTCATCCTGTCCACTTCTTACCAAAAGAAGTTGCTGCATTCTACCTCTCATGGCAGGGAGAGAAGGGTGGAATAGAAGCTACCATTAGGGTCAGCAACGGGAACACCATCAGTAACACACCCTACAACATCATCAACATCATTAATGAAGCTTACAAGTTAAAAGACGAAGGGATAAGTCTTGGAGAAATTACTGAGAAAGAACTCCAAGAAGCAATCGAGCTGGTGATGGTAGTGCCCATGCGTTACACAAACAAAATGTTCCAACGGGCACTACTTGCTCCCGAGTTCAAAATCATTTTTGAATTCGTCCAACGCATTTTCCTGAATCACAATGGGTCATATGACCAGGTCACCCCAGAAAAATTCAGAATTCTGGCAGCTGTATTGCTAAACTTACCTGTCAATTGGAGCAGAATTTTCTTTGATCTCTTGGCAAAGGAGGCCAAGATGATTGTGTTTGTGAAAGGAGGATCTCCTGGTATAGAGGTGAAGAGAAGCAGCCTCAGACACTCGACAAAAATCAGCTTCATGCTGGAGTCTTTCTTCCCTCAACACAAATGGGACAATGCCATTGAGTTCAACGCTAGGTTGAAGTTCCCCAAGGATCAGCATCAGATTGAGATGTCCATGGGAATCTCAGCAAATCTGATTGCTAGGGTGAAAGATCCCGTGCATGCCAATGCACTGATGGAGATGGGAAGCTTAAATCCCATCTGGGTTCCTCCATCTGCACCAGCAGAGAAGTCAACAAAATCTAAGGTCACAAAGGAGAAACCAATCGAGAAAACACCCACCAAAAGAATAACCAGGAGAGCAAGCTCAATCGAAACAGACACATCCACAGCAGCCCAGCCACCAAAACCCAAACGCAGACGCCTTCAAAAACTTACAGAAGCAGTGCAGACTTCTGAACCACCTGTTACCGAGCCACCGGTCCCTCAACAAGAAGTTGAGGAGGAGGACATTCTGATGACTGGACCACCAGAAGATGTGGCTCCTATCTCTTCTTTGGATCCCAACAAGGACTTTTCCCCAGCTCGCACTGAATGTCCATCCTCTGCTGAATCACTGGAGCAGATTGATGAAGAAGTTGAGGGGGAAGAAGAGTCAACGAATGAGGAAGAAGAGTTAAAGAAGGCAGAGACTGTGGTGAAAATGCTGGAGACAGAGGCATATCATTATGTTCTTCGAACTTTCCCTGGGATCCAGCTCACCCCAGAAACGTATGAAGCTGCAAAGAGGTTGAAGTTCCTTTTACTGGTCAAGGATAAGGAATTTTATGTTCTGGATGCTCTTCTCCGCACCAGATCCATCCATGAGCTAAAAATTGAAGAAGCCACATTGCTGAAAATCTTCACAGCATCTTCAATCTCTGAGCTGAGGGAGACATTCAAGCCAGACATCCTAGGCATGTCTAAGTTTGAAGCAGAGGAACTGCAGATCGACCTACGATCTGAGTATGAGAAGGCACACATGCTTGAGTTCTATAAAAGCATTGAAGAAGAAACAGATAAGGAAGCAGAAGCTGAAGCAGAACACACTGATGCTCACCAACAGGGTGCAGCCACCACAGAATCTGCACCAGATCAGCACATGACTGATACTGGGGAACAAGTGATAGAACCCACCCCACAGACTGAGGGGGAACCTGCTGATCAGTCTTCAGCAGAGGATGAGCCTGTTGGACAGAATGTCGGAGGCGAACTTACAAACGACATCTACACTCCTGCTGCTGCAGCTGCACTTGGCACATATGTGGAGACATTCACCTTGGAAGACATATTGATGGACCAACCTCAATCACTGTCCCATATGCAGATCAGAGATCTTATTTCCAAAAAGGTGAACCAATACATGTATGGGACGCTCTCCCAAGTGCAAGATGAAGCTACTCGCATCCTCACAGAGTTCAACGACCACTTGAAGACTCATGTCGATCAAGTTGACTCTGATTTGAGGAGAATATGTCGGCTGAAGATAGAAGAGATCAGCAAGAAAATGGACGATGATCGAGCTGCTGCCGAAGAACGGAATGCATAGATCGATCAAAGTTTGTTTACAACTGAACTGAAAGTGAAAGAAATTTACAAGATTATCACTGCTTTTGCTAAAAAGGAGAAGGACATGGTGCATGCCATAGTGAAGGAACAGACAGATGGCATAGCAGCTGATGTTCTAAAGGAAGCCATCTCACACACCAAGGTCATGTTCAGACAGTTCGAACAGGATGGGAAGAACTTTGTTGAGAGGAAGTTAAGCGACCTGCGCTACCCCACGAAAACAATGATCGAAACATACTTCAACGATTTTGGGATCATCCAAGAAGATGTGGGGAGTCACACAGAGACTCTGGCCAACATTACAAAATCCTTTTAGAAGCAGATTGATGATGCTCATCTCAATATTACATCTCTGCTTACACAAAAGGTTGATACGGACAAGGAGATTAAGGCGATGAAGGAAGAGATTACTTCCCTCAGGGCACTCATCAATATGGTTGTTGATGATGTCGAAAAGGGGGAAGGATCTGTGAAAGGAAAGAAGCCAGCTGCTGCTAAAGGGAAGGAGAAGGAGAAAGCTCAACCTGAGCAGCAGATCACACCCCAAACCAACCCTCCATCTGATCCATCTGCTCAAACTCAAAAATCCAAATCATCTAGCAGATCGAGTCAAATTCAAAAGAAGAAGAAAAGAACTGGATTCAGTTGGCCAACTGTTCACCTCAGACCATCTGGAGAGACCAACTGGGTTCCAGCTCACTTAAGAAATGTGTTAAGTATTTTTATGTTGTTGGGTATTATGTTAAACCTAACATATGTGTTTTTGTGTTCTTCACATGATGGTTGTTGACTCAGTTGTTGAACTCAACATAATAGTTCGCGGGGTGACTGTTGACTTAGGTGTTAAGGTCAACATTTGATGCTGACTCAGCATTTGGCACGTGGACTTTGACTGAAGAAGACCAAGTCATGACTGGAAGTTGAGAGTTTCACGCCTAGTGGAAATCTGTTGCCGCGAATATCGGGGTCAACAAACGGTCTGCCGGATATTGCGGAGCACGACAACAGTTGAGAAATTTAAGGATACATGGGCTGGCAGTTATACGAACATGGTTCTGAAGCCCATGGATCACTCTCTATAAATACTAGCTATAGTTTTCAATTATAGTAGAGAGTTTTTGCAGATTAATTTCGTAGTTTAGTGTGTATGGTCTTCAGTCTTGTAGATCGTACATTTAGTGTTTTTGTAAGAAGTGTTGATGTTGTGTGGTGCTAAACATTGTAGCAACACAACACTTATTTTGATTATTCTTTTTTGCCGTAAGGCTGCCGTGTAGGTTGTTCATTAACACAACCTACGCAAAATTACATCGTGTGTTCTTATTTTGCTTCCGCAACATTGTTTTAGAGTAGTTGATACACTTTCAAATTCTAATATTTATTTAAATCATTTATTACATATTGATTTAAGATATGACTCAAACTATTATTGAACGTAAAGTCCATAGCTTATAAGATAATTAGTTCTACCAGTTTATATGGAAGTAAGAATATCAAATTATTTCACGAGTAAATAAAATCTCTAATAATTGCTTATATATCTTTTTTATTTCATATTTTAGTAGTTTCATAGTATATATTTTGTAGATATTAAATTAATAGAAAAATATACATATAACTAAACTAACAAGTTACTTTATCCCACATTGAAAATTTGGTAAACTTTATCAATATGAAAACTATAAAAAAGAGCAAATATGTGTATAATTTTGCTATATTAGAATTTGAAACATTGAGCCAATTAAATTAAGTATATATTTCAGATTCTTAAATTATATTATAAAGTGATTTTTTTAACAATAAAATATACACCACATAAGTATTGAAGTAACACTTATATTTTGCAAGCAGATGATTCTTCGACTATCAAAGTGTTCCTACCAACGCATTCAATGCAAGATAAGTCTTCATTTAACATTATTTGCAACAAGATAAAATTTCAAGTAATATTTATTTCTAATGATTTGTAAAATCGATAAAATAAAGTATCACATTTTTAATTATACTTCTAGTTTATAATATAAAGTAAATTATATACAAGACGAGTCTTCGTATAACAATTATATGAACCAATTAAAATGATTATTTATGATAGACTTATTTGCAATTATTAGTCAAATTATATCATTTTGAAATAAAATATTTTTACTTAAATCGTGATTACATGCTTCTTTGTTTACCTTTTGTTAGATAATGAAGAATTTAAAATAAATTATTAACTATTGTTTGTTTTACATTTATATTTTGATAAAAAATTACTAAGTTATTTTTAAATTTTATAATAGTAAATTATATCTTCAAATTTTAATTTTAATGATAAAATTATTTTGACTCTTCTTACGATATACATGTAATACTTTTTTATAAGGATTTGTTGTGCGCTATTTTAACTTTATTAACGAGATGATAATTTTTCAAATATAATATTGATCATATATAATAATTTATTACTAACTATTTTAATCATACCATCGAGATCATCATGTATATAACGTTTATTTATTATTAATTTTTATAATAGATCACTTAAAATAAAATATTGACCTACTTAATTGCTATTTTTAAAAATAATAAATCTATTTGAACACACATGCATATTGATCATTCGTGTAACTTAATTGCAATGATTTGTCGAGAAATATTTTGATGAAATCAATTAGATGGTCATTCGTGTAATACTAATTTAAATGAATTTAAACTGACTAGATAATCATTTATGTAATATTTATTTGCAATGATCTTTCGAGAACTATTTAACTTCACCACAAGTAATTATTTTTGTGAGTCTCATTCTCCACTCATTACACTTTACCCTCACTTTACCATTTACCAATCAAAGTCAACCTATTTTATTAAAACTCGTGCCGAGTCAAAATGGAAAGAATATTGGTAGACGGAGGGAGAATTATTTTAAAAAATTATAAATTAATTTTTAAATTTATACTTGTAATTGTAATATAAAATAATTTCTCGTCGATTTTCGACGGATTACATGCTAGTCTATATTAACATGATTAATTATTATAACACTAATTACGTAATATATTAATTTTGTAAAGATAACAATTTTCAATTTAAAATTAATACAAATAATTATGCATATGGTATCTATTGAATTTGTATTTGTTTGTTTCTTCGTCCACTAAATTGTTATTCATTTTGGATCGAAACACATCTTAAAAAAATAATTTCGTTTGAGTTGTATTTTGTATTAAGTGAAATTTGAGTCTTGCTCAATTTATTATTAATTGAATGATGTGTCTTAAATGGAGGAGTTTACTTTAAAAAAACAAAAAACTGTAACAATTTTATAGACAGATCAAAATAATAAAATTAGCAATAATTTGATAGACATGGAGAGTATGCTTTTGTCGAAACTATTCCAGTTATTTAAAAATTAAGGTCCATATAATTGATAAAAAAAGTGGAACCAATATGTACTTTGTTGAAAATAAAATATTCTGTCCGTTTACGATTTTTTTTATTGCTTCGTCTCCACAAGTTCTTTACACTACAAAAATTAAGACTTTTATCGTTTTAATGATGTTTTTATTACACATTCAAATTACATGTTTTACACACTCTTACAAACATGAATTACACTTATTACATAATTTTTCATACATAGTTAAAACATTATATTAAAATTCGTGTCCGATTAAAATGTAAATATCTTTAATGTATGGAGATAATATAAAATTAATTTACAAAAATGTGAAATTATAAAATTTCTAGCAAATGTTTAATAAGTGTGAGAAACTCTTAATGAGACATGTAGTATCCCGTCTTTTAATCCTAAATAAATTTTCTTAAGCTCAAAAATTT
>JAPKLX010003883.1:0-10541 GCA_026898415.1 Leonotis leonurus
CCCCCCCCCCCCATACACCAAACTTAGCTCTTTCGGGACCAAGAAGTGGTATCAGAGCGGTGGTTCATAAGACCATTGTTTTGTTTCACAAGGTTAACACCTACGTGGTCAACTTGAATAGATCTAGAAAATCTTTTTCATCATTTGCATCCTATCTGTCATTATGGAATCATCTGTTATCAGGGCATGCGAAGAATTCTCCATCCAAGGCTACAGAGAGTGGAGTTTCAGAATAAAGATGTGTCTCAAGGCTCATCACTGCTTGATGTGGAAAGTAATTGAAGAAGGACCATTGGCCATTACTGAAGAAACAACTCGCATCACTAAAACAGGAGTTGTTAACGAAGATGTACTTAAAGATCCCAGAAAGTACACACCTGAAGAAAGAAGAGAAGCAAATCTCGATGATTTTGCCAAATGAGTTATTTCCAGTACTGTAAAAGGAGTCCATCTGGCTAAAATCCAAGATCTTGATACAGCCAAAGAAATGTGGGAAGCCTTGAGAGATCTCAGTCTAGGCTCTGAAGCAATGATTGAGAACAAGCTGTCCCTAGCATGTAACAAGTTCGATGAATTCAAGATGAAACCTGGAGAATCCATTGAACAGATGAAGAACAGGTTCATTGAAGTACTACTTGAAGTTTCTGCCTTCAAAAAGAATAAGTACACATAGAGAGAGAAGAATCTCAAGATTCTTAGAGCTCTACCACCAAGCTGGGAGATTTATTCAGCTATGCAACCTCTACGTGCTGATTTTAATGACTTGTCCGTAGAAGCACTATTTGATCACCTAGCTGTCCATGAATGCGACATCAGAAGGATTCACGAACCAGATCATTCCTCCAGTAAGAAGAGCGAGAATAACTCAAAGAAAGAGAAAGAGACTGCCTTCAAAGCGAAGTGCAAAACAGATGAATCAGCAGCCTCTGCCACACCAGAAGAAGGAGGGTATGATAAATTACTCAAAGAATTCTCAATGATTGCAAAGAGAATGGACAAAATGGAAATCAGATCAAGAAAGTACCGAAGGTTCTACAAAGACAACAAGAGCAGATACCAGAAGAACAAAGAATCAGAACGATCTGATGACAAAACAGAAAGTAGAGGTAATGGTAAAATTACTAATCCTACTGACTATACTTGTTATGGTTGTGGGAGAACATGCCATTTCAAAACAGATTGCCCAGATTTATCTAAAAGTCAAAGAGAAGAACTACGAGCTAAGAGGGACAGAAAACTAAAAGCTCAACGTAAAGCCATGATAGCAGAAGAAGATTCTAGCTCAAGTCATCTGTCAGATAGTTCATCAGAAGATGATGAAGCATTCTTTGCCAATGAAGAAGAAAACTGGGATGAATGCTATGTAGGACTAGACAACGGTCTAGATGATGTAGAGGTATATTCTTGCAACTCTAACTCTTCAAATGATATAATCTGGAACAGGAAATAGAAGATCAAGATGAATACTCTTGAGATGAGGTCAATGAAATGTTCAAAAGCTATTCGAGCATCAAGAGATTATTTAAAGAAGTAGTAGAAGAGAATGATAAGATGAAGAAGACAGAACAAATACTGAGTACTACTAATACATAGTTCGTTGTTCAAATAGCTGATCTGGAAGAACAGATTAAAGAAAAAGACAATGAGATTCATTCGCTAAACTCTAAGGTCAAAGATCTCATTACAAGAAACAACGTTGCTAAAGAGAAGATAAAGAAAGGGAAGGAAATGGTTTACAAGAGTGATGAACGTGCCAAGTTGCTAATCAAACTTCAACAACAGGGTACATCTGGACTAGGATATCCAGGCCACTCAGAGAAATCCTCTAGTACCATAAAATTCGTACCAGAAAGGAAACAAATACCAGATCAAGTGATAAATCTTAGAAACAAGAAAGAACAACCTCAGAAGATGATAGTGAAACAGACTGGCAACAGACAGAACCATCAAACAAAGGAACAACCAGTAGGTTACACAGAAACAGAAAGGGTTCACAAAAAGAATGTCAACAGGACATTACCCAACAGGAATGTCAACAGGACAGTACCCACTAATAAAGGATTGAAGAATGTTGGAATAAAAAGATATCATCCATCTATATTTCATTATGTGTCAAAAGTTGATAATGATGGAAATATTATTACTTGCTATATTGCTGTCCCCAACCCAAAAATGTTCTGGATTCGTAAGGGAACATTTGCTAATAACCAAGCACCCAAATATTGAAAGGGTAGCTAAGTGTAATTAATTGCAGGATCAGAAGACTGCGAGAAGATACAAGATAGCAAAAGGTGCAATCTGGATCATAGATAGTGGCTGTTCAAAACATATGACATGTGACAAGAACCTACTATCAGATTATATAGAGAAACCCGGACCTCAAGTCACCTTTGGATGTAATTCAAAAGGATATACCAGAGGATATGGAAACATAAAAGTTGGCAAGACCATTATCACAAACGTATCATATGTGGAGGGTCTTAGCCACAATCTGTTCTCTGTAAGTCAGTTCTGTGCTAATGGTAATCAAATTGTTTTTGATGCTAACAATTGTTTTGTTAAGAACAAGGAAGGAGATGAGATACTCCTTATCGGGAAACTGCAGGATAGATTATACATTGTGCAATGGGACAACCAGATTGAGACATGTCTGGTCACTAAGACAGTATCAGAAACTAGTTGGCTGTGGCATAAACGACTAAGCCATCTCAATTTCAAGTCAATCAATAAGATTGCACGAGAGAAACTAGTAGAAGGACTACCAGACCAAATATATGACAAGAATCACATCTGTGAAGCATGTCAAGCTGGAAAACAAACCAGATCATCATTTTCTAGCAAATCTGTCCAGTCATCTACCAGAATCTTAGAGTTACTACATTTAGACTTATTTGGTCCAGTTAAGCCATTAAGTATAAATGGTAGAAAATACACTCTGGTCATCATTGATGATTATTCAAGATTCACATGGGTAATCTTCTTATATAAGAAGAAAGAAACATTGGAAAAACTGCCCAACTTCCTCAACAAAATTACCAAGAAAAAGGAAGTCTCTGTTACTACCATCAGAACAGATCGTGGTACAGAATTCCTAAACCAGAAGATTGAGGATTACTGCAACCAGATGGGAATCACACATCAGACATCTGCAGCCAGAACACCTCAACAGAATGGAGTAGTTGAAAGAAGAAATAGATCATTAAAAGAAGCAGCTCGCACTATGCTTAATGCAACCAGATTACCTAAGAAATTTTGGGCAGAAGCAATCTCTACAGCTTGCTATACACAGAATAGAGCTGTAGTTACCATCAGACATGGGAAGACACCATACGAAGTCTGGAACAACAGAAAGCCCAGGATACATTATTTTCGTACTTTTGGTTGTTTATGTTACATCCATAATAATGGGAAATCACAGTTGAAAACCTTTGATAGTAAAGCTGACCCTGGAATATTCTTAGGATATTCTGAAGTTAGTAAAGCTTATAGGGTTTACAACAAGAAGACCCATGCTGTGGAGGTAACACCTCATATTGTCTTTGATGAATCTTTTGTCATTGACAGAGAGTTGAGTGATAATCATATACAAGGCCAGAATAAGGAAAAGAGAACAGAAGGAATTCTGCTAGAAGATATTCTAATCTGGAATACAACAGATGATAATGATATTGATGCTAAAGCAATAAGCTCACAGCAAGGGGGAACATAACACATTATTCTGGACCTTGATAGATCAATAACTCAACCAGAAAGTAATCAATCAGATGAAGGAGATAACAATGAGCAAAATCATGATCAACCAGAAGAATCAAGAGATACAAATGGTTGGAACAATAATCAAGAAATTGAAGAACCAGATGTGGACAATCCTTTTCAAACATCTCATCCAGAATTTGAGGACCCAACAAATGAACCAGAACCTGAGATATCAGAAGAAGAAATGACCAGCAGGAGGAGATGGATACATGACAATCATCCTCCTGAACAGATTGTTGGGAACCCAAGTGATAGAGTAAGAACCAGAAGAATGCATGGAGAGAGTGCACTTCTCAGTTGCTATCTATCACGTGTTGAACCCTCTGACACTTATGAAGTACTCAAAGATGCAGACTGGGTCATTGCTATGCAAGAAGAACTCAATGAGTTTAAAAGAAACCAAGTCTGGTATATGGTAGACAGACCAAAACATCAGGGAGTAATAGGTGTCAAATGGGTATTCAAGAACAAACGAGATGAAAACGGAGAAGTAGTCAGAAACAAAGCTAGACTTGTTGCAAAGGGATACAGTCAACAGGAAGGTATCGATTTTGACGAGACTTTTGCACCAGTTGCCAGATTAGAAGCAATCAGATTATTTCTCGCATATGCAACATACAAGAGATTCAAAGTGTACCAGATGGATGTTAAAAGTGCATTCCTAAATGGTATACTTGAAGAAGAAGTATATGTTGAACAACCACCTGGTTTTGAAGAAGGAAATCCTGACCAGAAGGTATATAGATTAGCTAAAGCTGTCTATGGATTGAAACAGGCACCAAGAGCGTGGTATGAGACGTTGTCAACATTTCTGCTGGAATCAGGTTTCAAGAGAGGATCTGTTGACAAAACACTGTTTGTCATTAAAGTCAAAGAGCATATCCTTTTGGTGCAGATATATGTAGACGACATAATTTTTGGATCTCAATCCTCCCATTTATGTGATAAATTTGCTGAACTAATGAAGAACAAATATCAAATGTCCATGATGGGCGAGATGGATTTCTTCTTAGGGTTGCAGGTAAAACAGCTACCAGATGGTATCTTTGTAAATCAAGCAAAATACATTAACGATCTGGTTAACAAGTTTGGAGTTAAAGACAACAAGCCAGCCAAGATTCCTATGCAGACAAATGGAAAGATAGACCCAGATCCCGAAGGAAAACCAGCACCTATAACAAAATACAGAGGCATAATTGGCTCATTATTATACCTTATTGCAAGACGACCAGATATCACGTTTGCAGTAGGAGTATGTGCCAGATATCAAGCCAATCCCAAAGAATCACATATGGAAGCTGTCAAAAAGATACTCATATATCTTAAAGGAACATCTCATGTTGGTCTCTGGTATCCGCATGATGATAACTTTGAACTAACAGGCTATTCTGACTCAGATTATGCAGGATGCAAACTGGACAGAAAGTCTACCTCTGGCACATGTCAGTTTCTAGGAAACAAGTTGATATCTTGGTTTTCAAAGAAACAGACATCTGTTGCCACATCAACAACAGAAGCAGAATATATGGCTGCTTGAAGCTGTTGTGCACAAATCCTATGGTTGAAGCAGCAACTAAGGGATTACGAGATCGAAGTAAAAGAGATACCAATATTCTGTGACAGTTTAAGTGCAATAGCTATAACACAGAATCCAGTACTTCATACAAGATGCAAACATGTTGATGTGAGACATCATTTTATTAGAGATCGTGTGGAGAGAAAGCACATCCAGATCGAGAAGATTCATACAGATATCCAACGTGCTGACATCTTGACTAAAGCTCTACCAGAAGAAAGATTTAAGATGCTGTGTGGAAAGCTTGGATTACTAAGTCTGGATGATAGAATAACAGAAGGTTACCAGCAGGTTAACAACAGAAGGTTACCAGCAGGTTAACAACAGAAGGTTACCAGAAGGTTAACAACAGAAGGTTACCAGCAGGTTAACAACAGAAGGTTACCAGAAGGTTAACAACATATGATCTACCAGAGGGTTACAATGCCCAGATTGAAGAAAATGCCACGTGGAAATTATTTCTTAATTGCTAAGTCAAGGGGGAATTTTTTTTTTTAATGAAACTGAAACGTCTTAGAGAAATGACGTCAATTCGTACAATCTATATCCGAGATTACAGTCTGCAAAGTTATTTCTCAACCTAGATTTACTAAAATCCTCTATTTTAGTAATGATTAGCTCATCTTTGGAAACTGTGATCGAGAAAATCCTTGCAAGAAATAGAAAAAGGGAAGTTGCCGAAAAGATTGAGATACGCACACGCTCGCATACAAACCCTAGGATCTAGAGCGTATATCACACGCAAGGAAAGGCGGCAAAATAAAAGGAAGAAGCGGGAAAATCTAAAAAGGGAAGATATTCATCCAACCCTTCACCTTCTTACCATCTTAACTATGCCATTTATTATATATATGCGTTATCTCTCTCTGAACTGTTCACCTTCACTTTCATTGCACTGAGCACTACTCTCCTTAAGCACTTAAGATTATCTTGACTTGATTTCTCTGCAAAACTCTTCCAAAACATCTTACGTTTGATCATGGCACCCCAAACTTCATTGTTTCTTCAACATGTGGCTGAGGTTCAGAAATTTCTCTCGCCTGAACCCTATGCTGTGCTTGATACCCATGGTTTTCGCAAACTTGAAGAAATTTTTGCCCTGGTCACTCGTTGCAAAGGTTCTTGAGTTTATTAAATCTTCCTTATATCTGCAACATGTTACTGGGATTGCTCTAATTTTCTATATGAACTGCTTAAAATGTCTCTTCACTGTTTATTAACTGTTTAGATGTCAACATCCATACTTGTTCATATAATCTGATGAATATACATATATGTGCTCTATATGTCTTTATGATTTTAGGCTTCTACAATATTGTCACCTCCCGCCCCAACATGTTCTTGGGAAAACAAGTGGCTACATTCTACTTGACATGGCAGAATGATAAACATGATTTTGAAGCAAATGTTTTGATGCCAATCGGCGACAGAACCAGCAAAACACCATACAACGTCATCCAAATGATCAACCAAGCATATCGATTGAAAGACGAAGGTCTAAGTTTGGACGACATCACTCCTCAACAACTGCAAGAGGCAGTAGAAATTATGATGGTCATACCCATCTCATATACTTGAAGGATGTTTCAGCGGTCTCTACTCCAACCAGGTTTCAAGTTGCTGTTAGAATTGGTTCAGAGAATTTTTCTCAACCACAGTGGATCATATGATCAAGTCACACCTGAGAAATTTCGAATTCTCACGGCAGTTGTTCTCAACCTCCGAGTCAACTGGAGCCGAATCCTGTTTGAATTGATGGCCAAGGAAGCTAAACTGGTGACTTATACCAGGGATAGCAAAGGCAGAGGAACTTCAGTGGAAGTTAAGAGAAATCTCAGACATTCCACCAAAGTTAGCCTGATGGTGGAACGATATTTCAAACAGCAAGTATGGGAGGATGCACTAGAATTCAACTCAAGTCTTTCCATACCCAAAGATCAACATCAACTAGAAATGTCTTTGGGACTCTCACCAGCCTTCTTCAACAAGATAACCGATGAAGTACACCGTGACGCAGCTATGGAAATAGGAAGCTCAAATCCTACATGGATGCCACCTGCTAAAGGTGTGGAAAAGCAAAAGGGCAAGTCCACAAAGGAGAAAGTTGTGAAGGAAAAGGTGACACGCAAGACTTTTGCCAAACGAGGTAGCTCTGTTGAGACAGAAACATCAGCATCGCAGCCCAAACAAAAGAAACGTCGACTACAGAAAGTACAAGAGTCTTCACCACCACTAGAAGCAACAACAGAACAATCAGATCCAATAGAACACATACCACAGAACCGGAAAAGGAGATGACACCAACAATGGAACAAGCATCCACTCCAGCTCCTGCTATGGAACCAGAAACTTCATCAAACCCACAACAGGAGAAAGACTTCTCTCCAGCTAGAACACCTACACCCTCACCAACCAGAATGGAAAGGATAAGTGAGGATGAAGAGGAAGGAGAGTCAGCTGATGAGAAAGAAGAAAGGAAGCGTCAGGCAGAAAGTGTTATCAATTTGCTGGAGAATGAAGCAGAACACTCAGTGCTGCAAGACTTTCCTGGTATTCATTGTTTACCAGAAAGTTTAGATACAGCCAAGCGCGTCAAGTTCTACTTGCTGGTTAAAGACATCGAGTACTACATTTTTGATGCTCTGCTCCAACTCAAGACAATTGACGACTTGAAGAAGGAAGAGGCCACACTACTCAATCTACTCCAAGTCACCACAGTCCAAGAAGTCAGAGCAGAATACAAGCAACTCATTTCTGGGCTCATGAAAGGTGAGGCAGACACTTTAAAGATCAATCTGGAGACACCACACAAAGAACCTGCACCAACAGAACAACCACCATCCCAACCAGAATAGGAAGCAGATTCACCCACAAAACCTACCAAGAAAACACCAATCATCAATCTTGACTTTGGTGATGATGAACCTGTCGGACAGAACATTGGTGGAGAGCCAAGCAACGACATATACACACAAGGAGCTGCTCAGAAGCTGAAGAAACATATCAATTTCTACACCATGGAAGAGCTTCTGGAAAGAGAACCCAACACCTTCAATAACTATCAACTGGACAATCTGATCACTCTTTGAGTTGAAGATCAGATGACTGATATTTGCAACACACTTCAAGAGAAGGCCACCCAGATACTTTCTGATTTTAATCAACATCAGAAAGATTACGTGAACGACATGGATCATGACATCAGAAGCAAGCTCAGAACAGTCAGAAAGGAGCTTGATAAAAAGATTGATGATGACAGATTGGCAAACGAAGCAGGTCAAGCCAAAATCAGAAAAAGCTGAGAAGACCACTACCTTGGTAGCTGAACTCTTGGCCAAACAACAAGAAACCATTGATGCTGCTGTAGCGAAGAAAGGACCTCAACTTGCTGCTCAGTTGAAAGAAGATACTGACTTATCCATCCATTCTCAATTCGCCAAATTTGAAAATGAAAAATTTGCGGAGCTGATGCAAAAACATCAGATGGATGTATTAAATGACCTTCTTTATCCGAACCCAGAAGATTTTGAGAACCAGAGCAATCGTCTTGCTGCTGTTGAAGAAATTCAAGAGACTTATGACAAAACCCTGTCTACAATGAACAGCAAGCTTGAGAAGAAACTGGATGACTCAAACCAGACAATCAACTTTCTGCTTGGATTCAAAGCAGAAGCTGAAGAGAAGATAGAGAAAATGACTGAAGAGATTGCCTCGCTTCGCACACTCATCACTACTTTCTTTGATGATGTCGAAAAGGGGGAAATCTCAGGAGGAAAGGGTAGCAGCAAGGGAGGTAAAGATAGCAGCAAGAGCTTGAGGACAGAAGAGGAGGAAATCGAAACAGAAACACCAGCACCAACTCAACCCAGGCCTACCACACCTCCAAGACCTGATCCCACTCTACTTGGAACTGAACAAGTCCAACAAGCATCTCAAATCCCCAGTGACAAAGGAAAGAAACCAATTGACGAGGGTGATCAGATAGCTGAATTGTTGCTGTTCGGTGTGAGCATGGATCAAGCATGTGATCCAGTATTCAGAGCGCAGTTCTATAAAGAACAGGCAGAGAGAGAGAGAAAGCTAGCTGCGCAGGAGGCCAAGGAAAAATCATTTCAAACTCCTTTCTCTTCACCTTCATCTACAGAACGCTCACAGCAGCAGTCATCACAATCAACCACCCAGTCTAAGAAGAAGAAGAAGAAACCATTCTCATGGAATCTATCCCTGCAGAAGAAGACACCTAATGATGCATGGGTTCCAGAGAATGATCAAAGTGATTGGGAGAAAGTAAAGCAAGGCTTTATTTTGAACAGATATTTTTTGAAGGAGCCTACTTACTCAGAATCAACTCCAGATGAGGATTTCAACAGATATCTGGACAACTTCAGTGACAAGGGGCTAGTACAGAGGATCAGAACAGCAGCATCTGATGCCAAGATACAGATCAAAGCCCCGGAGAAGGAATTCATGGTATGCCCAACAATACCAGGCAGTAATATTCCTGACAAGACCTACATTCTAAATTACATCAATCAACTGACCAAGATCAAGGGATATAAGATCGACAATCACGATCCCAATTACGCCAGGGTGAGAGATGGAATTTACGAGAGCATTCAGTTAGTCTCTGATGCACAGAGAGAGAGGATGAAGAAAGGCGGAGCAGCCAGATGGTTCTCTTAGATAGATCTTTCCTCTTATCTTCTGTTTTTGTTCTCTGTTATTTCTGTTGTCCACTTGTACTTATCGATTTAGATATCTATTGATGTGGAGTTTTCTAAAGACAAAATCTTATTGTCCAGAATATTTATTGTTATTTAACTTAAATAACAATTGGCTAATCTCTCCAGAACATGGTACATGTTAATTTGGTTACGCTGATTAAGTGTGGTTTCGACATCATCAAAAAGGGGGAAATTGTTGGGAACCCCACAGATAATTTAAGTTTTGATGATGTTCTCTCAAAAACACACTTGGTATTATTCATGTTCCGTATCATTTCTATTTGGTTTCTATGTACCAGAAAGTTGGAGCAAGACAACTTTAACAGAAAGTTGAACCAGAAAGCTTCAAACAGAAAGATGAAAGAAGTCTCAGACAGAAAGCTGAAGCAAGTCAGTTTTGACAGAAAGTTGAACCAGAAAAGTCTCAGACAGAAAGTTTGTTTTATACGTTTTTGGTCTCGTTTCTCTCGTAATTCGGATTAGTA
>JAPKLX010002639.1:0-12426 GCA_026898415.1 Leonotis leonurus
CAGGTGCTTCAGTCTGAATTTCAGTGGACAATTTGTGAAGTCGTCTGCGTTTTGGTTTGGGCGGCTGAGCTGCGGTAGATGTATCTGTGTCGATTGAGCTGGATCTTCTTGTAGTTCTCTTGGTGGGGGTTCTCTCTATTGGTTGTTCCTTTGTTATCTTGGATTTTGTGGGTCGATCTGCTTGACCAGATGGTGGAATCCAAATGGGATTCGAGTTTCCCATCTCCATCAGTGCACTGAATACCACTGAGTCCTTCACCCGAGCAATCAGATTGGCTGAAATGCCCATCGACATTTCTATCTGATGCTGGTCCTTGGGAAAGTGTTGTTTGGTGTTAAACTCAACAACTGTATCCCACTGATGTTGAGGGAAGAAAGACTCTAGCATAAAGCTGATTTTTGTGGAATGTCTTAGAGTGCTTCTTTTTACTTCAATTCCAGGTGAGCTGCCTTTCACAAACAAGATCATCTTGGCCTCCTTTGCCAAGAGATCGTATAAGATCCTGCTCCAGTTAACTGGCAAGTTAAGGACTACTGCTGCTAAGATCCGGAACTTCTCAGGAGTGACCTGGTCGTAGGACCCGTTGTGATTTAGGAAAATTCGCTGTACAAATTCAAATAGGATTCTGAATTCTGGCGCGAGAAGTGCACGGACAAACATCCTGTTTGTGTATTGGATGGGAATAATCATCACCATCTCCATAGCTTCTTGCAGCTGTTCTGCAGTAATTTCTCCAAGTTCTAGGCCTTCATCCTTCACTTTGTAAGCGGCGTTGATGATGTTAATTACGTTGTAGGAGGTGTTGTTAATCGTGTTCCCTTTGCTCACCCTGATTGTGGCCTCATCTCCACCTCTCTCTCCTTGCCATGAGAGGTAGACCGCAGCAACTTCCTTGGGAAGGAAGTGTACTGGATGTGAAGTGATAATGTTGTAGAAACCTACAGGAAACACAGTAGAGCATATGTGAGCACTATCCTTCCATCAGTGAAGTATTAGTGCCCCAAAGCAGTTTTATGCAGTCTAGCAATCGATATTACAGAGATCACGAGTAAAAGTATGTAAACAGAGTAAACGCAGTTTGTCAAATGCATGTATAAGAGATACTATTAAACAAACTTTAAACAAGAAACCTTTGCACTGGCGGACAAGATCAAATGCCTTTTCCAGTTTGTGAAACCCGAAGGTGTCAAGAACTGCGAAAAGGTCTTGGTGAATGTAAGGTTTCAGAAAACTTACTTGCTCGAGAAAGACAGATGATTTGGGAGCCATTTTTGCTAGAAAATAGAGGGATTTACGAAGGAAGAGAGAATTTTGGGAGGCAGAAAATTTGCTAAGAGTTTCGAAAAATATGTAAGTGTGGGTGATACATGAAACGCCTTATCAAACTATATACATGAAAGAGAAGATAAGTAGAGTAATAAAATATTCAGAAATCCTTCCCTTTTTCAGCTTTCCCGCCTTTCCATGTTCTAGGTTTACAACCTATAGTCGCCTCTCTTTATCGTGTGACGCACGCGCTATGATCGAATGGTTGTGATGTGGTGCGTTGTCTTTGTTGCAGTCAGTTTCTTCCTTTTTCTTGATTTGGTAGATATTTCCTCGATCACGTTTCCCAATTACTGTACGTAATCATCAAAAATAAAAGATTTTGATATCTAATGTCAGAATATAGATAATTAGTCGCCGTATATAGTTGACCTTTCCCCCTTAACCAAGTAATGGAATAATTAATAAGAAATATTAATTCAATATCCACGTGGCATTAAGTAATCTGGTCAAGGTCAATCTCTTTTATGGTGAGAACTATCGATCTGGTTGATTTCTTTAATAATTCCCAGTTGGAATTTGCTCAATCTGTATTGACATATACTTAGTGATCTGGTATCAAGTCCATGTTGGAATTTTCACATAAGCTGGATTTTATCAATCTGGACCATGATGATCTGGTTTTGAATCCATGTTGGAATATTGATTTTGATCTGGTTTAGATCAATCTGGTCCTATCTTCAAGATTTAAAAGTCCTAGTTTTCCACAAAGCATCTTAAATCTTTCTTCTGGTAATGCCTTAGTGAGAATGTCTGCTCTCTGAATCTCAGTGTGTATTTTCTCAATCTGTACATGTTTTCTTTCAACATGGTCTCTTATAAAGTGATGTCTCACATCAACATGTTTGCATCTGGTATGCAAAACAGGATTCTGTGTGATTGCTATATCACTTGAGCTGTCACAGAAAATTGGTATTTCCTTGACATCAATCTCATAGTCTTTAAGCTGTTGTCTTAACCACAGTATTTGTGCACAACAACTTCCAGCTGCCATATATTCTGCCTCTGTAGTTGAGGTGGCAACTGATGTCTGTTTCTTAGAGAACCAAGAAATCAGTTTATTTCCTAGAAACTGACATGTACCAGATGTTGACTTTCTGTCCAGTTTACATCCAGCGTAGTCTGAGCCAGTATATCCAGTCAGCTCAAAATTGTCTTCACATGGATACCATAATCCTATATGGGCTGTTCCCTTAAGATATCTTAGTATCTTCTTAGCTGCTTCCATGTGAGACTCTTTGGGGTTTGCTTGATATCTAGCACATACTCCTACTGCAAAAGTGATGTCAGGTCGACTGGCAGTTAGATAGAGTAGTGTTGGGAACCCTAAGATTAGTGTTGATGATGGTCTCTCGAAACACACTTAGTTTGTTTATATGTTTAATCTGTTCTTCATCTAAAAACAGATCACTATGGATAAGGCGTTTTCTGTTATGGAACAGATTAGGAGATGACTTAAAATGTAAAGGAGATGTTCCTATAGAAGTCATTCTCAAAATAGAAAAGGATGAAAGTCAATGCCTTATGTTTAAGAAGAATCGATCTGCTATAACAGACAGCGACCAGATCGATGACCAGATCGATACCTACAGCGTGGAACCAGAACGATTGAGTCATCAATCCATCAGCTGACATCATCCTACACATCATATACACTTGCCACGACAAGATCAAAGACCATCCAACAGGGATTGGAAAGAAGACCTTCGGCTATACTTTTATAAGGAAAGAGATCGTTAGCAATCTGCTTTCCATAACTTAAAGATTGAGTCAACCTTTTCTATATGGCAAGAACAGATATGATGGAAACCATTGATTGGCAATATACCATCTATCTCACGCCAATCAAACAACGGCTAGAATTTCAATATTCAATGCCTATATAGTTGAAGTCATCAATCTGGAAATAAAGGAGATACGTAAGCTATACCGTTGATATACTTTCAAGCACTCTGCATTCCAGACTTAGAGCTTCAACATTCTTGTGATTTCACATCACACCAACCACCTCGATTCAAGTCTGTCTTATCGAGAGAAAAGAGATCACCCTGCTAGCTAGTAGTTTTCTAGTGGTAACGTAGAGGTAATCTGTTGTAAAGGGACACGACCCTTCATTCGTGCATAAGTATCATTCTAGGTGTGATTGATACTTGTGACTCGTTCTCCACGAGTATAAAGAAGCAGAGTATCCTAGTAGTGGATAATCTGGTCTAGTTTTGACCAGATCGTGGACGTAGGGATTTCCCGAACCACGTTAAACAACTGTGTGCTTTACATTTCTGCATTCTTTATATTTTCTGTTGTTTATTATTCTAACTCTCTGCACTCTCATCCATCTGCATCTCAATCAACCTCCTAAACAATCTGGTTAATAATTAAAGGTTTTCTAAACAAGAGCAATCACTAATCCACCATTATTCCGCACTCACTCTACACTTAGAAAATAATAAGATCACTCTTATTGTCTGCTAAGTGTTCTTCACTAAGAGAGTAACCTGTTTGGACTAAATCAGCTACTGATCTGTATATTGATCTGATTAGTCACTGCCGAGCAATTTCTTATATAGAATAGCTTGAGCTCTCTTATAATCAGTCAAGTAAAACTGAAAAAGTTAGTATTTGGTGTATAACCCCCCCCCCCCATACACCAAACCTTGCTCTTTCGGGACCAACAAGTGGTATCAGAGTAGTGGTTCAAACTGACCATTGTTTTGTTTTCACAAGGTTAAAACCTGCGTGGTCTACTTGAATAGATCTAGAAAAACCTTTTTCATACACGTGCATACTATCTGTTATGGAATCATCTGTTATCAGGGCTTGCGAAGAATTCTCTATCCAAGGATATAGAGAATGGAGTTTCAGAATCAAAATGTGCCTCAAAGCCCATCACTGCTTGATTTGGAAAGTAATCGAAGAAGGGCCATTGGCAATTACAGAAGAAACCACTCGTATCACTGAGACTGGAGCAGTTAAAGAAACTGTACTAAAAGATCCCAGAAAATATACCTCTGAAGAAAGGAGAGAAGCTAATCTTGATGATTTCGCCAAAGGGATCATCTCCAGCACGGTCAAAGGCATACATCTAGCCAAAATCCAAGACTTGGATACTGCCAAAGAGATGTGGGAAGCCTTAAGAGATCTAGCCCTAGGATCTGAAGTTATGATCGAGAACAAGCTGTCTCTAGCCTGCAACAAATATGACGAATTCAAAATGAAATCAGGCGAGACAATAGAACAGATGAAAATAAGATTCACTGGAATTCTTCTTGAAATATCCGCGTTCAAAAAGAACAAATATACTCAAAGGGAGAAGAATATGAAAGTTCTTAGAGCTCTTCCACCAAGCTGGGAGATCTATGCAGCAATGCAACCTCTAAGAGCAGACTTCAATGATCTATCCACTGAAGCCTTATTTGATCATCTCGAAGGTCATGAGTGTGACATTCAAAGAATTCGAGGACCAGATCATCTGTCCAAAAAGGAAGAGAACAGCTCAAAGAAAGATAAAGAGGTAGCCTTCAAAGCGAAGAGCAACCCAGATGATTCTTCTGAGTCTGTTACTCCAGATGAAGAGAAAGGCTATGACAAACTCTTAAAAGAGTTCGCTATGATTGCTAAACGGATGGACAAGATGGAAACCAGATCGAAGAAATACAGACGCTTCTACAAGGATAACAGAAGGAACTTCAACAGGAAGTATGATAATGATCGATCTGATGACAAAAATGAATCTAAACAGCAGACTACTAAAACAACAAAGACCTCTAGCTCTACAGATTACACTTGTTTTGAATGTGGCAGAACAGGTCACTTCAAAATAGATTGTCCTAATCTGTCCAGAAGCCAAAGAGAAGAACTAAGAGCTAAAAGAGATCGAAAGCTTAAAAATGAGCGCAAAGCCATGATAGCTGAACAGAACTCAAGCAGCTCAAGTCATTTCTCAGACAGTTCATCAGAAAATGATGAGGCCTTCATTGCTGACGACGAAGAAAGCTGGAATGAATGCTATGTAGGCTTGGACAACGGTCTAGATGAAGTTGAGGTAAATTCTTGCTACTCAAATTCCTCAGATAATGAAAATAATCTTGAACAGGAAAGTGAAGATCAAGCAGAATACTCATGGAATGAAATAGATGAGATGTTCAAAAGCTACTCAAGCATCAAGAGGCTGTTTAAAGAAGTTGTTGAAGAGAATGACAGATTGAAGAAAGTTGAGCAAATTTTAAGCACAGCAAATACACAATTTGTGACTAAAATAAACGATCTGGAAGAACAGATCAAAAGGAAAGACAGTGAGATCCACACACTGAACTCAAAAGTTAAGGATCTGGTTAGAAGAAACAATGTTGCTGAAGAAAAGATCAAGAAAGGAAGAGAAATGATCTACAAGAGCGATGAGCGTGCCAAGTTGCTAATCAATCTGCAACAAAAGGGCACATTTGGATTAGGATATCCAGGTCACTCAGAAAAATCCTCTGGAACTATAAACTTCGTACCAGAAAGGAAACAGATACCAGATCAAGTGAAGGACTTGAAAAACCAGAAAGGTTATCCGCAAAAGATGATAATAAAAGATGCAAAGAACAGGCAATATCATCAAACAAAGGGACAACCAGCTCACTACACAGAAACAGAAAGAGAAAATGTCAACAGGACAAAAATTGTCAACAGGACTACCAAGAAAGGATTGAAGAAGGATGAAATAGAGAGATATCATCCATCTGAAATTCACTCACTATCTAAAGTTGACAATGATGGAAATACTATTACCTGCTATATTTCTGTCCCTAACCCCAAAATGTTCTGGATTCGAAAAGGAACATTTGCTAATAATCAAGCACCCAAATGTTGAAAGGGTAGCTAAGTTTAAATTAATTGCAGGATCAAAGAACTGCAAGAAGGAGTAAGATAGCAAGAGGTACTATCTGGATTATAGATAGCGGTTGTTCAAAACACATGACGTGTGATAAGAATCTGTTATCAGATTACATAGAGAAACCAGGCCCACAGGTCACTTTGGGATGTAATTCAAAAGGATATACCAGAGGGTATGGAAACATCAGAGTAGGCAAGACCACTATCACAAATGTGTCATACGTGGAGGGTCTTAGTCACAATCTATTTTCTGTAAGTCAGTTTTGTGCTAATGGTAATCAGATTGTTTTTGATACTAACAATTGTCTGGTGAAGAACAAGGAAGGAGATGAAATACTCCTTACCGGTAAACTACAGGATAGGTTATATATTGTCCAGTGGACAAACCAGATCGAGACCTGCCTAGTCACTAAGACTGTATCAGAAACAAGCTGGTTATGGCATAAGAGATTAAGTCATCTTAATTTCAAATCAATCAACAAGATTGCCAAGGAAAGGTTAGTAGAAGGACTACCAGATCAGGTGTATGATAAAGATCACATATGTGACGCCTGTCAAGCTGGAAAGCAAACCAGATCATCTTTTACAAGCAAAGCAGCTCACTCAACATCAAGGATACTAGAGCTGTTACACCTTGATCTGTTTGGACCAGTCAAACCTCTAAGTATCAATGGGAGAAAGTACACATTAGTAATCATAGATGATTACTCAAAATTCACTTGGGTCATCTTTCTGCTAAAGAAGAAAGAAACCCTTGACAAACTCCCTGATTTTCTACTCAAGATCACAAAGCAGAAAGAGACGAGTATAACCTCAATCAGAACTGATCGAGGAACAGAATTTCTCAACCAGAAGATTGAAGCATACTGCAACAAGATGGGAATCACTCATCAAACATCTGCTGCTCGAACTCCTCAACAGAATTGAGTTGTTGAGAGAAGAAACAGATCACTCAAAGAAGCAGCTCGCACAATGCTTAATGCAACAAACCTACCGAAGAAATTCTGGGCAGAAGCCATATACACAGCCTGCTATACTCAAAACAGATCATCCATCACAATCAGACATGGAAAAACTCCATATGAGATTTGGAACAACAGAAAGCCTAAGATTTCTTACTTTCGTACCTTTGGCTGTTTATGTTACATACACAATAATGGAAAATCTCAGTTGAAAACCTTTGATAGCAAAACTGACCCTGGAATATTCTTAGGATATTCTGATGTCAGTAAAGCTTATCGAGTTTACAATAAGAACTCTCATATTGTGGAAGTAACACCTCATGTTGTTTTTGATGAGTCTATTGTTGAGTACAGATCACCAGATGAAAAGCAGACAGACAATCAGGTGACAACCAGAAAGATAAATGATCTACTACTGGAAGATATTCTTACCTGGAATTCAAGGAGTGAGGATGAAGAAATTATCACTCAACCTGTTGCTGAGGAGATCATACAGCAAGGGGGAATATCACTACCTAACCTGGATGAGAACAGATCATCAACAGAAGACAATGATACAATTACTACAAATAATGATCAACATCCAGAAGAAAGTCCAGATGAGAATCCATTTCATGCTACATCAACAGCACACCCTGAATTTGAGGAACTAACAGATCAACCTGATCCTGAGTTATCTGATGAAGAAATGACCAGGAGAAGAAGATGGATACAAGACCATCCACCAGAACAGATCGTTGGGAACCCATCAGATCGTGTGAAGACCAGAAGAATGCATGGAGAAAGTGCATTGTTGAGCTGTTACCTCTCTCGCATGGAGCCATCTGATGCTTATGAAGCACTTCAAGATGCAGATTGGATAATGGCAATGCAAGAAGAACTCAATGAGTTCAAAAGAAATGAAGTCTGGTATCTCGTGAACAGACCCAAACACCAAGGAGTAATAGGTGTAAAATGGGTGTTCAAAAACAAACGAGATGAGAATGGTGAAGTAGTCAGAAACAAAGCCAGATTAGTAGCTAAAGGCTATAATCAACAAGAAGGCATTGATTTTGATGAAACGTTTGCACCAGTAGCCAGATTAGAAGCCATAAGACTATTTCTAGCATATGCTGCTCACAAACGATTCAAGGTATACCAGATGGATGTCAAAAGTGCCTTCCTCAATGGTATTCTTGAAGAAGAAGTATATGTTGAACAGCCACCTGGATTTGAAGAGGCAGATCCAGATCAGAAAGTATACAGACTAGCTAAAGCAGTCTATGGTCTAAAACAAGCCCCTAGAGCTTGGTATGAGACCTTGTCAACCTTTCTACTAGAATCTGGATTCAGAAGATGATCCGTTGATAAGACTCTGTTCATTATCAAAATCAAGGAAAACATCCTCTTAGTCCAGATCTATGTAGATGATATCATCTTTGGATCTCAATCTACCTATCTGTGTGACAAATTTGCTGAACTTATGAAAAATAAGTATCAAATGTCTATGATGGGAGAAATGAGTTTCTTTTTAGGTTTGCAGGTCAAGCAGCAACCAGATGGTATCTTTATTAATCAGACAAAATACATCAACGATCTGCTGACAAAATTTGGATTAAAAGACAGTAATACAGTGAAAATCCCAATGCAGACCAATGGGAAAATCGGTCCAGATCCCGAAGGAAAACCAGCTAATGTTACACAATACAGAGGGATCATAGGATCACTATTCTACCTAACTGCAAGTCGACCGGACATTACCTTTGCAGTAGGAGTATGTGCAAGATATCAAGCAAATCCCAAAGAGTCTCACATGGAAGCAGCTAAGAAGATACTAAGATATCTTAAGGGAACAGCCCATATAGGATTATGGTATCCATGTGAAGACAATTTTGAGCTAACTGGATATACTGACTCAGACTATGCTGGATGCAAACTGGATAGAAAGTCAACATCTGGTACATGTCAGTTTCTAGGAAATAAACTGATCTCTTGGTTCTCTAAGAAACAGACATCAGTTGCCACCTCAACTACAGAGGCAGAATACATGGCAGCAGGAAGTTGCTGTGCACAAATACTGTGGTTAAGACAACAGCTCAAAGACTATGAGATTGATGTCAAGGAAATTCCTATTTTCTGTGACAGCTCAAGTGCTATAGCAATCACACAGAACCCAGTATTGCACACCAGATGCAAACATGTTGATGTGAGACATCACTTTATAAGAGATCATGTTGAAAGAAAACATGTACAGATTGAGAAAATACACACTGAGATTCAGAGAGCAGACATTCTCACTAAGGCATTACCAGAAGAAAGATTTAAGATGCTTTGTGGAAAAATAGGACTCTTAAATCTTGAAGATAGGACCAGATTGATCTAACCAGATCAAATTCAATATTCCAACAGGGAAACAAAACCAGATCATCATGGTACAGATTGACAAAATAAAATCCAACAGGGAATTGATATCAAATCATTAAGTATATGTAAACAACAGATTGATCATAATTCCAACTGGGAATTCATTAAAGGAGTCAATCAGATCGATAGTCTTCACCATAAATGAGATTGACCTTTACCAGATTACTTAATGCCACGTGGATACTAAATTAATATATTTCTTATTAATTAGTAATCCATTACTTGATTAAGGGGGAAAGGTCAACCATATACGGCGACTAATATCTATATTCTGACATTAGATATCAAATCTTTTATTTTTGATGATTACTTACAGTAATTGGGAGACGTGATCGAGAATATATATACCAAATCAAGGAAAAGGGAGACAAAAGACTGCAACAAAGATAACGCGCCATATCACAACCGTTCGATTATAGCGCGTGCTTCAAACGACAAGAGAGGCGGCTATGGGTTGAAAACCTAGTACTTGGAAAGGCAGGAAAGCTGAAAAAGGGAAGGATTTCTCAATATTTTATTTCTTTACTTATCTTCTCTTTAGCGTATATAGATTGATAAGGCGGTTCGTGTATCACTTACACTTACATATTTTCTCAAACACTTAGAAAATTCTCTGCCTTCCAAAGTTCTCTCTTCCTTCGCAAAACTCTGTTCTTTTACAAAAATGGCTCCCAAATCATCTGTTTTTCTGGAACAAGCAAGCTTTCTGAAACCTTATATTCATCAAGACCTTTTTGCGGTTCTTGACACCTTCGGGTTTCATAAACTGGAAAAGGCATTCGATCTTGTTCGTCAATGCAAAGGTTTCTCGCTTCTATCCTTATTTGTCGTCGATACTGTTTGTTCTTCATTATCTTTCAAAATTACTTTTGGACAAACTGCTTCTTTGCACAAGTTTCTCTCTGTGATCATTTGTGATATTAATTGTTAAAACTGGATAAATTGTCTTTGTGGCACTTATACTTCACTGATGGAAGAATAGTGCTCACATATATACTATTGTGTTCTATGTAGGTTTCTACAATATTATCACTTCATACCCCATGCACTTCCTTCCTAAGGATGTTGCAGCCTTCTACCTCTCATGGCAGGGAGAGAAAGGTAGAGATGAGGCCACCATCAGGGTGAGCAAAGGAAGCACTATTAGCAATACTTCCTACAATGTTATCAACATCATCAACGCTGCTTATAACGTCAAAGATGAAGGCCTTGATTTAGGAGAAATTACTGCAGAACAGCTACAAGAAGCTGTGGAAATGGTGATGATAGTCCCCATCCATTACACAAACAGGATGTTTGTCCGAGCACTTCTTGCACCAGAATTTAGGATCCTATTTGAATTCGTTCAACGAATCTTCCTCAATCACAATGGGTCCTACGACCAGGTTACTCCTGAGAAGTTCAGGATATTAGCAGCAGTGGTTCTCAATCTGCCTGTCAACTGGAGCAGGATCTTATACGATCTCTTAGCAAAGGAGGCTAAGATGATCTTACCTGTGAAAGGCAGCTCCCCTGGCATCGAAGTGAAAAGGAGCAGCCTGAGACATTCAACCAAAATAAGCTTTATGCTTACATCTTTCTTTCCCCAACATCAGTGGGATACCACAGTTGAATTCAACACCAGGCAACACTTTCCCAAGGACCAGCATCAGATAGAAATGTCGATGGGCATTTCAGCAAATCTGATTACCAGAGCTAAAGACCCTGTAGTCTTCAACGCTCTGATGGAGATGGGGAGTTCAAATCCTATCTGGATTCCTCCTTCTGGTCCAGCAGATCGATCCACAAAATCCCAAGCAACCAAGGAGAAGCACACAGAGAGAACCCCTACCAAGAGAACGAACAGGAGAGCCAGCTCGGTTGAAACTGACATATCTACAGCAGCTCAACCACCAAAAACTAAGGAGAAGCACAAAGATTCAAAAACTGGCTGATGCAGAACGAAGCCCAGAACCAGCACAAGAATCTGCACTCCCTCACCAGGAGGTTGAGGAAGAAGAGATTCTGATAGGAGACCAACCAGAAGATGTGGCTCCCATATCATCTCTTAACCCAGACCAGACCAAGGATTTCTCCCCAGCTCATACCATAAGCTCATCTTCTGCTGAACCTCTAGAGCAGATCGCTGAGGAGGATGAGGAAGAAATTGAATCTTCGGATGAAGATGTGGAAAAGAAAACAGCTCAGTCTGTTGTGAAATTGATTGAAGCAGAAGCTGACAGAGCAGTAATCAGCACATTTCCAGGCATCCAGCTAACGCCTGAGAGCTACGATGCAGCTAAGAGAGTCAAACTGCTACTGCTGATCAAAGACAAGGAGTTCTATGTCTTAGATGCACTGCTTAAAATCCGATCAATTGACCAGCTCAAGGCAGAGGAAGCCACACTGCTAAATATCTTTGAAGTGTCATCTGTTGCTGAGCTAAGAGAAAGCTACTCACAATCCATCCTTGCAATAGCTCAGCTAGAAGCTCAGAAACTACAGGTCAATCTGAGGGAGATCTATGAGAAAGCTGGAAAGCTAGATTTCTATAACAGCGTGGTCGATAAAGAAGAAACTGAAATTCCAACTGATGCTCACCAACAGGGTGCAGCAACAGCAAAACCTACACCAGACGCGGTCATGACTGAAACTGATGTGCAGATCACATCCCCATCTGCACCAGCAGAGAATGACCTCCTTGGACAAACTATAGGCGGCGAGCTCACCAATGACATCATCACTCCTGCCGTTGCAGCTGCACAGAACATACATGTGCAGACATACACCTTGGAGGACATATTGATGGATCAACATCAATCACTGTCTCATTCACAAATCAGAGATCTCATCTCCAAGAAGGTGGATCAGTACATGTAT
>JAPKLX010004003.1:0-10424 GCA_026898415.1 Leonotis leonurus
CCCCCCCCCCCCCCCCAATACACCAAACCTTGCTCTTTCGGGACCAACAAGTGGTATCAGAGCAGTGGTTCAATCTGACCATTGTTTTGTTTCACAAGGTTAAAACCTGCGTGGTCTACTTGAATAGATCTAGAAAAACCTTTTTCATTCACTTGCATACTGTCTGTTATGGAATCGTCTGTAATCAGAGCTTGCGAAGAATTCTCTATCCAAGGATATAGAGAATGGAGTTTCAGAATCAAAATGTGCCTCAAAGCCCATCACTGCTTGATGTGGAAAGTAATTGAAGAAGGGCCATTGGCAATCACTGAAGAGACCACTCGCATCACAGATACAGGAGCAGTTAAGGAAACTGTTCTAAAAGATCCCAGAAAATATACCTCTGAAGAAAGAAGAGAGGCAAATCTCGATGACTTCGCCAAAGGGATCATTTCCAGCACAGTCAAAGGCATACATCTGGCTAAAATCCAAGATCTGGATACTGCCAAAGAGATGTGGGAAGCCTTGAGAGACCTAGCCCTAGGATCCGAAGTGATGATCGAGAACAAGCTGTCTCTAGCCTGTAATAAATACGATGAATTCAAGATGAAACCAGGCGAGACAATAGAACAGATGAAGATGAGATTCACTGGAATTCTCTTAGAGATATCTGCGTTCAAAAAGAACAAATATACTCAAAGGGAGAAGAACATGAAAGTACTTAGAGCACTTCCACCAAGCTGGGAGATCTATGCTGCGATGCAACCTCTAAGAGCAGACTTCAATGATCTGTCCACTGAAGCCTTATTTGATCATCTCGAAGGTCATGAATGTGACATTCAAAGAATTCGAGGTCCAGATTATCTGTCCAAAAAGGCAGATAACAATTCAAAGAAGGACAAAGAGGTAGCCTTCAAAGCGAAGAGCAAACCAGATGATCCTTCTGAGTCTGTTACTCCAGATGAAGAGAAAGGGTATGACAAACTCTTAAAAGAATTTGCAATGATAGCTAAACGAATGGACAAGATGGAGACCAGATCGAAGAAGTACAGACGCTTCTACAAAGATAACAAGAGAAACTTCAACAGGAAGTATGATAATGATCGATCTGATGACAAAAATGAATCTAAACAGTAGACTACTAAACCAACAAAGACCTCTAACTCTACAGATTACACTTGTTTTGAATGTGGCAGAACAGGTCACTTCAAAACAGATTGTCCTAATCTGTCCAGAGGCCAAAGAGAAGAACTAAGAGCCAAAAGAGATCGAAAGCTTAAAAATGAGCGCAAAGCCATGATAGCTGAACAGAATTCAAGCAGCTCAAGTCATTTCTCAGACAGTTCATCAGAAAATGATGAAGCTTTCATTGCTGACGATGAAGAAAGCTGGAATGAATGCTATGTAGGCTTGGACAACGGTCTAGATGAAGTTGAGGTAAATTCTTGCTACTCAAATTCCTCAGATAATGATAATAATCTTGAACAGGAAAGTGAAGATCAAGCAGAATACTCATGGAATGAAATAGATGAGATGTTCAAAAGCTACTCAAGCATCAAGAAGCTGTTTAAAGAAGTTGTTGAAGAGAATGACAGATTGAAGAAAGTTGAGCAGATCTTAAGCACAGCAAACACTAAATTTGTTGCCAAAGTTACTGATCTGGAAGAACAGATCAAGAGCAAAGACAGTGAGATTCACTCTCTTAACTCAAAAGTTAAGGATCTGATCTCAAGATACAATGTTGCTGAAGAAAAGATCAAGAAAGGAAAAGAAATGATCTACAAGAGTGATGAGCGTGCCAAGCTGCTAATCAATCTGCAACAAAAGGGAACATCTGGATTGGGATATCCAGGTCACTCAGAAAAATCTTCAGGAACTATAAGCTTCGTACCAGAAAGGAAGAGAATACCAGATCAAGTGAAAGACTTGAAAAACAAGAAAGGTCTTCCTCAAAAGATGGTCATAAAACAGACCAGGAACAGACAATATCATCAGACAAAGGGTCAACCAGCTCATTACACAGAATCAGATCATGTTCAAAAAGTTAATATCAACAGGACAAAAATTGTCAACAGGACATTCCCCAATAAGAAGAACTTGAAGAAAGGTGAAATAGAACGATTTCATCCATCTGAAATTCACTCTCTATCCAAAGCTGATGAAAATGGAAATATCATCACCTGCTACATTGCTGTTCCTAACCCAAGAATGTTCTGGATTCGAAAAGGATTGTGTACTAATAATCAAGCACCCAAGCGTTGAAAGGGTAGCTAAGTTTGATTAATTGCAGGATCAAAGAAATGCAAGGAGTAAGATAGCAAGAGGAACTATCTGGATTATAGATAGCGGTTGCTCAAAACACATGACTTGTGACAAGAATCTACTGACAGATTACATAGAGAAACCAGGCCCACATGTCACTTTTGGATGTAATTCAAAAGGGTATACCAGAGGGTATGGAAATATCAGAGTAGGCAAGACTACTATCACAAATGTGTCATACGTAGAGGGTCTTAGTCACAATCTGTTTTCTGTGAGTCAGTTTTGTGCTAATGGTAATCAGATTGTTTTTGATACTAACAACTGTCTGGTGAAGAACAAGGAAGGAGATGAAATACTCCTTACCGGTAAACTGCAGGATAGGTTATATATTGTCCAGTGGATAAACCAGATCGAGACTTGCTTAGTCACTAAGACTGTATCAGAAACAAGCTGGTTATGGCATAAGAGATGAAGTCATCTTAATTTCAAATCAATCAACAGGATTGCCAAGGAAAGGTTAGTAGAAGGACTACCAGATCAGGTGTATGATAAAGATCACATATGTAATGCTTGTCAAGCTGGAAAGCAAACCAGATCATCCTTTACAAGCAAAACAGCTCACTCAACATCAAGGACACTAGAGCTGTTACACCTTGATCTGTTTGGACCAGTCAAACCACTAAGTATCAATGGGAGAAAGTACACTTTGGTAATCATAGATGATTACTCAAGATTCACTTGGGTCATCTTTCTGCTGAAAAAGAAAGAGACTCTAGACAAGCTCCCTGACTTTCTACACAAAATCACTAAACAGAAAGAGATGAGTATAACCTCTATCAGAACAGATCGAGGAACAGAATTTCTCAACCAGAAGATTGAAGCATATTGCAACAAGATGGGAATCACTCATCAAACATCTGCTGCTCGAACTCCTCAACAGAATGGAGTAGTTGAGAGAAGAAACAGATCACTCAAAGAAGCAGCTCGCACGATGCTTAATGCTACAAATCTACCGAAGAAATTCTGGGCAGAAGCTATATACACAGCCTGCTATACTCAAAACAGATCATCCATCACACTCAGACATGGAAAGACTCCATATGAAATATGGAACAACAGAAAGCCTAAGATTTCCTATTTTTGAACTTTTGGCTGTTTATGTTACATACACAATAATGGGAAATCTCAGTTGAAAACTTTTGATAGCAAAACTGACCCTGGAATATTCTTAGGATATTCTGATATCAGTAAAGCTTATCGAGTTTACAATAAGAATTCTCATATTGTGGAAGTAACACCTCATGTTGTTTTTGATGAGTCTATTGTTGAGTACAGATCACCAGATGAAAAGCAGACAGACAATCAGGTGACAACCAGAAGGATGAATGATCTATTACTAGAAGATGTTCTTATCTGGAATTCTAGGAGTGAGGATGAAGAAGTTATCACTCAACCTGTTGCTGAGGAGATCATACAGCAAGGGGGAATATTGCTACCTAACCTGGATGAGAACAGATCATCAACAGAAGTCAATGATACAATTACCACAAATGATGATCAACATCCAGAAGAAAGCCCAGATGAGAATCCATTTCATGCTACGTCAACAGCACACCCTGAATTTGAGGAACCAACAGATCAACCTGATCCTGAGTTATCTGATGAAGAAATGACCAGGAGAAGAAGATGGATACAAGATCATCCACCAGAACAGATCGTTGGGAACCCATCAGATCGTGTGAAGACTAGAAGAATGCATGGAGAAAGTGCATTGTTGAGCTGTTACCTCTCTCGCATGGAGCCATCTGATGCTTATGAAGCACTTCAAGATGCAGATTGGATAACAGCAATGCAAGAAGAACTCAATGAGTTCAAAAGAAATGAAGTCTGGTATCTCGTGGACAGACCCAAACACCAAGGAGTAATAGGTGTAAAATGGGTGTTCAAGAACAAACGGGATGAGAATGGTGAAGTAGTCAGAAACAAAGCCAGATTAGTAGCTAAAGGCGATAATCAACAAGAAGGCATTGATTTTGATGAAACATTCGCTCCAGTAGCCAGATTAGAAGCTATACGGCTATTCCTAGCATATGCTGCTCACAAACGGTTCAAGGTATACCAGATGGATGTCAAAAGTGCTTTCCTTAATGGTATTCTTGAAGAAGAAGTATATGTGGAACAGCCACCTGGATTTGAAGAAGCAGATCCAGATCAGAAAGTATACAGACTGGCTAAGGCAGTCTATGGTCTAAAACAAGCTCCCAGAGCTTGGTATGAGACCTTATCAACCTTCCTACTGGAATCTGGATTTAGAAGAGGATCTGTTGACAAGACTTTGTTCATCATCAAAGTCAAAGAAAACATTCTCTTAGTCCAGATCTATGTAGATGATATCATTTTTGGATCTCAATCTACCTATCTGTGTGACAAATTTGCTGAACTTATGAAAAATAAGTATCAAATGTCCATGATGGGAGAAATGAGTTTCTTTTTAGGTTTGCAGGTCAAGCAGCTACCAGATGGTATCTTTATTAATCAGACAAAATACATCAACGATCTGCTAGCCAAATTTGGATTAAAAGACAGTAATACAGTGAAAATCCCAATGCAGACCAATGGGAAAATCGGACCAGATCCCGAAGGAAAACCAGCTAATGTTACACAATACAGAGGGATCATAGGATCACTACTCTACCTAACTGCAAGTCGACCGGACATTACCTTTGCAGTAGGAGTATGTGCAAGATATCAAGCAAATCCCAAAGAATCTCACATGGAAGCAGCCAAGAAGATACTAAGATACCTTAAGGGAACAGCCCATATAGGATTATGGTATCCATGTGAAGACAATTTTGAGCTAACTGGATACACTGACTCAGATTATGCTGGATGCAAACTGGACAGAAAGTCAACATCTGGTACATGTCAGTTTCTGGGAAATAAACTTATTTCTTGGTTCTCAAAGAAACAGACATCGGTTGCCACTTCAACTACAGAAGCAGAATATATGGCAGCTGGAAGTTGTTGTGCTCAAATACTATGGTTAAGACAACAGCTTAAAGACTATGAGATTGATGTCAAGGAAATACCAATTTTCTGTGACAGCTCAAGTGCTATAGCAATCACACAGAATCCTGTTTTGCATACCAGATGCAAACATGTGGATGTACGACATCATTTTATAAGAGACCATGTTGAGAGAAAACATGTACAGATTGAGAAGATACACACTGAGATTCAGAGAGCAGACATTCTCACTAAAGAATTACCAGAAGAAAGATTTAAGATGCTTTGTGGAAAACTAGGACTTTTAAATCTTGAAGAAAGAACCAGATTGATCTGAACCAGATCAAACTCAATATTCCTACAGGGAATCAAAACCAGATCATCATGATCCAGATTGATAAAATCCTACAGGGAATCAAAACCAGATCATCATAACCCAGAGTGACAAGATCCAGATCACTAGAAATTCCAACAGGGAACTAACACCAGCTCACTAACACATGTCAATACAGATTGAATATATTCCAACCAGGAATTATTAAAAAAAAAAAAAAAAAAAAGAGAGTAACCAGCAAGTCTCAGAGACAGAATGATAAACCAGAGAGTCTCAAACCAGCAAGTCTCAGAGACAGAATGATCAACCAGAGAGTCTCAAACCAGCAAGTCCCAAAGTGAAGCTAGTCAACTTTAACAGAAAGTTGAACCAGAAGAGCTTCAACCAGAAAGATGAAAGATGCCTCGAACAGAGAGTAGTTACCAGAAAGGAAATTGACCTCAACCAGATTACCTAATGCCACGTGGATATAGACTTAATATTTCCATTAAGTATTATATTACTTGGTTAAGGGGGAAAGGTCAACTATATACGGTGACTAAATATCTATATTCTGACATTAGATTTCAAAATCATCTATTTTTGATGATTGAATGCAGTAATTGGGAGACGTGATCGAGAAAAATATCTACCAAATCTTGAAAAAGAGAGATAAAAGATTGCTTCAAAAATAACGCACCATCTCATAACCGTTCGATCATAGCGCGTGCATCATACGAAAAAGAGAGGAGACTATGGGTTGAAAACCTAGTACATGGAAAGGCGGGAAAGCTGAGAAAGGGAAGGATTTCTGAATTATTTTCTACCTTACTTATCTTCTTTTTCGTGTATATAGACTGATAAGGCGGTTCGTGTATCACTTACACTTACAAACTTTCTCAAACACTTAGAAAATTCTCTGCTTTCCAAAGTTCTCTCTTCCTTCGCAAAAACTCTGTTCTTTAGCAAAAATGGCTCCAAAATCTTCTATTTTCCTCGAGCAAGCAAGTTTTCTGAAACCTTATATTCACCAAGACCTCTTCGCGGTTCTTGATACCTTCGGGTTTCATAAACTGGATAAGGCGTTTGATCTTGTTCGTCAATGCAAAGGTTTCATATTTAGTTTATTTATCATTCTCTTCTTACTTGTACATATGTTAAACTGCTTTTACTCTGCATTTCTACTTGAAACTTCTGTGCTATCAATTACATATGAACTGCATAAACTTATTTTGTGGCACTTATACTTCACTGATGGAAGAATAGTGCTCACATACATGCTACTATGATCTATGTAGGTTTCTGTAAAATAATTACTTCACACCCTGTGCACTTCCTACCCAAGGATGTTGCTGCCTTCTATCTCTCATGGCAGGGAGAGAGAAGTGGAGATGAGGCCACCATCAGGGTGAGCAAAGGGAATACAGTCAGCAACACACCCTACAATGTTATCAACATCATCAACGCTGCTTATAAAATCAAAGATGAAGGCCTTGACTTAGGAGAAATTACTGCTGAACAGCTGCAAGAAGCTGTGGAAATGGTGATGATAGTCCCCATCCATTACACAAACAGGATGTTTGTCCGAGGACTTCTTGCACCTGAATTTCGGATCCTATTTGAATTCGTACAGCGAATCTTCCTCAATCACAATGGGTCTTACGACCAGGTTACTCCTGAGAAGTTCAGGATATTAGCAGCAGTGGTTCTCAATCTGCCTGTCAACTGGAGCAGGATCTTATACGATCTCTTAGCAAAGGAGGCTAAGATGATCGTACCTGTGAAAGGCAGCTCCCCTGGGATCGAAGTAAAAAGGAGCAGCCTGAGACATTCAACCAAAATAAGCTTTATGCTTTCATCCTTCTTTCCCCAACATCAGTGGGATACCTCAGTTGAATTCAACACCAGGCAACATTTTCCAAAGGACCAACATCAGATTGAAATGTCGATGGGCATTTCAGCGAATCTGATCACCAGAGCAAAGGACCCTGTGATCTTCAACGCTCTGATGGAGATGGGGAACTCAAATCCCATTTGGATTCCTCCATCTGGTCCAGCAGATCCATCCACAAAATCTAAGGTCACCAACGAGAAGCCAGCTGAGAGAACACCATCCAAGAGAGTAACCAGAAGAGCCAGTTCTGTTGAAACAGATACTTCTACCGCAGCACAGCAGCCCAAACCCAAGCGCAGAAGGCTTCACAAACTGTCTGCTGAGATACAGACCGAAGCACCTGCTGCTGCAGAAGCTGCTATCCCTCAACAGGAGGTGGAGGCGGAAGAAGTTGTCGTGCTGGTTGATGAACCAGAGGATGTGGAACCTCTGTCAACAGTACACCCAGATCAGCCCAGGGATTTCTCCCCAGCTCACACGATCAGCTCATCTTCTGCTGAGCCTCTAGAACAAATCAATGAAGAAGATGAAGAAGCAATTGAATCTTCAGATGAAGATGTGGAGAATAAAACAGCTCAGACTGTTATAAAAATGATTGAAGCAGAAGCTGACAGAGCAGTAATCAGCACATTTCCAGGCATCCAGCTCACACCAGAGAGCTATGATGCAGCAAAGAGGGTCAAATTGCTGTTGCTGATTAAAGACAAGGAGTTCTATGTTTTAGATGCGCTTCTTAAAGTCCGAACAATTGACCAGCTCAAGGCAGAGGAAGCCACACTGCTGAATATATTTGAAGTGTCATCTGTGGCTGAACTAAGAGAAAGCTACTCACAGTCCATTCTCGCAATTGCCCAGCTCGAAGCTCAGAAGCTACAGATAAATTTGAGAGAAATATATGAGAAGGCTGGCAAGCTCCAATTTTATGACAGTGTAGTCGATAATGCAGAACCTGAGACTCCATCTGCTGCTCACCAACAGGGTGCAGCCATAGCAGAACCTGAACCAGACCAGGTCATGATTGACACTGGTGTGCAGATCACTACCCCACCTACACCAACTGTGGAAGAACCTGCATCAGCAGAGGAAGAACTTCTTGGTCAGACCATCGGCGGCGAGCTTACAAATGAAATCATCACTCCTGCTGTTGCCGCTGCACAGAATGTTCATGTGCAGTCATTCACCCTGGAGGACATATTGATGGACCAACATCAATCACTGTCTCATACACAAATCCGAGATCTCATCTCCAAGAAGGTGGATCAGTATATGTACGGCACACTGACCACAGTCCAAGACGAAGCCACACGCATACTAACAGAGTTCAATGACCACCTGCAAGCTCAGGTCAATAAGGTCGATTCTGATCTGAGGAAAATCTGCAGACAGAAGATTGAAGAGATCAGTAAGAAAATGGATGATGATCGTACAGCAGCTGAAGAACGTAAGGCACAGATTGATCAGAATCTGTTTTCTACAGAATTCAAAGTGAAGGAAATGTACAAGATCATCAGTGCCTTTGCAGCCAAAGAGAAAGACATGGTACATGCCATTGTCCAAGAGCAGACTGATGGTCTCACAGCAGACATAGTCAAAGAAGCAAACACATACACCAGATCACTGCTCCGACAGTTCGAATCTGACGGCAAAGCCTTTGTGGAAAGGAAGCTACGCGACCTGCAGTACCCCTCATCAACTCTCATCAAGTCTTATTTTGATGAAACTGCTGACATCAAGGGCGATCAAGAAGAGCTCAAAGCTGATCTGATCAATTCAAAAGCCTCTCTTCAGAAACAGATCAACGACTCCAATCTCAACATTACATCGCTCCTATCTAGCAGATTTGAATCAGACAAGGAGGTTGCAGAGCTGAAGAATGAGGTCACTTCCCTCAAGACATTCATTCAATCTTTTATTGATGATGTCGAAAAGGGGGAAGGAATTGCAAAAGGGGAAGGAATTGAGAAGAAAAAGCTGCTGTCATCTGCTGCACAAGAAAAGAAGAAAGAGAAAGCAGCAGAAGAAAAACAGAAGAGCCTGACTGGATCTGGTACTTCAACTGCAAAGAAACCAGCCAGCTCTCCATCCTTCCAAGCTCAGAAGACCTTTTCTCCAACCAGATCGAGCCAGTCTTCCAAGAAAAAGAAGAAAGCAGGATCCAGCTGGTTCTCATCTGCTCCCATTCGCAAAACTTTAAAACAGGGAGAGACCAACTGGGTCCCAGATCATCTGAAGGAAGGATATGAAGGACTGAAGTATGGATTTATAATGTGCCGTTATTTTCTAAAAGAACCCCTTTACTGTGAGGGGACACCAAATGAAGCGTTCAACCTTTACCTAGAGCAGAACGATGCAAAGGATTTGGTGGGACAGATCAGAGATGCTGCTGCTAAAGCCCAAGTCCAGATAACTGCTCCAGAAAGGGAGTTCAGGACCTGTCCTACTATTCCCGGGACAGACCTCCCTGACAAGACATTTCTGCTAAATTTCATAAACCAGCTAGCAGAAAACAGAGGGTACAAAGTGGATGCTGAAGATCCAGATTACATTAGAGTAAGAGAGGCAGTGTATGAGAGCGTTCAGCTCATATCAGATGAGACAAGAGCAAAATTAAAGAGGCAACAGGAGGAGAAGAGAAAGAGCAGATAGTCTTTTCATTTTCTACCCCTTTTATGATCTGCATTTTTCTCATTCTTGTTTTGTATATTTGTAAAACTCTTTTTGACTATATATATATATATGAATCCAGTTTGAGTTTCTGATGACAACATTTTATTGTCCAGAACACATATAAAAATATCCTTAAACGTTATAAACTTAATAACGTAATCTGATCAAACTGGAAAACCAGACCAGACCGATCTGTATTAGCTGATAGGACTCTTTTTGTAAAGTGTGGTTTCGACATCATCAACAAGGGGGAAATTGTTGGGAACCCTAAAGATTAGTGTTGATGATGGTCTCTCGAAACAC
>JAPKLX010004239.1:0-10221 GCA_026898415.1 Leonotis leonurus
AAAGAGCATCATCAAAACTTAGAATATTTTATGGGGTTCCCAACAATTTCCCCCTTTTTGATGATGTCAAAACCACACTTAGTGAAAACAATGTAACTTGTATCATGTTCTGGACAGATAGATTAATTGTTATTTAAGTTAAATAACAGTAAATAACAGAGAGATAAGAGAACTCCAAATTCATTGATGTATGAATTGATGAGTACAAAAGATCAACAGAAATAACAGAGAGGCAAAAGCAGAAGATACAAAGATCTATCTAAGAAAACCATCTTGCTGCTCCTCCCTTCTTCATCTTTTCCCTCTGTGCATCTGATACCAGCTGGATGCTTTCATAGATCCCATCTCTAACTCTGGCATAGTTAGGATCATGATTATCTATTTTGTATCCTTTGATCTTGGCCAGCTGGTTGATGTAATTCAGAATGTATGTCTTGTCTGGTATGTTGCTCCCAGGTATTGTTGGGCAGATCATGTACTCTTTTTCTGGAGCCTTTATCTGAATTTTGGCATCAGCTGCTGCTTTCCTGATTCTCTGAATAAGATCCTGGTCTTTGAAATTCTCCAGATATCGAATGAAGTCTTCATCTGGTGTAGACTCTAAGTATGTAGGCTCCTTCAAAAAATATATGTTCAAGATAAACCCTTGTTTCACTTTCTCCCAGTCAATCTGATCCTCTTCTGGAACCCATGTATCTTTGGGTGTCTGTTTTTGTAATGACAGGTTCCAGGAGAAGGGCTTCTTCTTCTTCTTCTTTGACTGAGTTGTTGACTGTGATGACTGCTGCTGTGAGCGTTCTGTAGATGTAGGCGAGGAGAAAGGTGTTTGATAAGATTTCTCTTTGGCTTCCTGGGCAGCCAGCTTTCTCTCTCTCTCCGCCTGTTCTTTATAAAATTGTGTTCTGAACACTAGATCACATGCCTGATCCATGCTCACTCCGAATAGCAGCAGTTCTGCTATCTGGTCTCCCTCATCTATTGGTTTCTTTCCTTTGTCAGGGATCAGAGGTGCTGGTTGAGCTGGTTCTGTTCCCATCAGAGTGGGGTCTGGTCTGGGAGGAGTGGTTGGCCTGGGTTGAGTTGTTGCTGGTGTTTCTGTTCCAGCATCTGTTGTTTCTGTTAAGCCTTTGCTGCTTTTTCCTCCCTTTCCTCCAGAGATTTCCCCCTTTTTGACATCATCAAATAGGGTATTGATGAGTGTACGTAAAGAGGTAATCTCTTCATTCATCTTCGCCATCTTTTCCTCAGCATCTTCTTTAAAGCCAAGCAGATGGTTGATTGTCTGATCAGAGGCATCAACTTTCTTCTCTAACCTGCTGTTCATTGTTGACAAAGTCTTGTCATATGTCTCTTGGAGTTCTTCAACAGCAGTTAGTCGATTGTTCTGGTTTTCAAATTCTTCAGGGGTTGGATACAGAAGATCATTTAAGACATCGACCTGGTTGTTCCGCATCAGCTCCACAAATTTCTCTTTTTCAAAAAGAGCTAGATGGGAGTGGATGGACAGGTCAGTGTCTTCCTTCTGTTGAGCAGCTAGTGCATTGCCTTTCTTGTCAACAGCATCACAAATTGATTCATCTTGTTTAGCCAACAGGTCAGCAAGCAAGGCAGTGGCCTTTTCTGCTTTTTCGTCTATGCCAGTTAGACGGAGAGTGATCTTGGCTTGACCTGCTTCAGTTGCTGCTCTATCATCATCCATTTTCTTGTTCAGATCATCCCTGATCTTTCTGATTTTCCCCCTCAGGTCTTTATCCATATCATTGACATAATCTTTCTGGTGTTGGTTAAAATCAGAAAGGATCTGGGTGGCTTTCTCTTGTATCGAGTTGCAGACATCGGTCAGGTGGTCTTCAACTCGAAGAGTAATCAGATTATCGAGTTGATAATTGTTGAAAGTGTTGGTCTCTCGTTCCAAAAGTTCTTCCATGGTGTAGAAGTTAACGTGTTTCTTTAACTTCTGGGCAGCACCTTGGGTATATATTTCATTGCTGGGTTCTCCACCAATGTGTTGACCTACTGGTTCGTCATCACCAGAATCCAGGTCAATGATAGGTGTTTTCTTGGGAGAATGTCTTGTTGAAGTTTCTTCCTGTGCTGGTTGATGGTGCGTGGGAACAGATTCTGGTATCTGGACCTCAGGTTGTGCTGTTGATAAATCGACTTTCAATGCTGCTGCCTCCTGCTTCATGAGGTCCGAGATAAGTTGGTGATATTCTGCTCTCACTTCAAGAACTGTGGAGACTTGAAGTAGGCTCAGCAGCGTTGCTTCTTCCTTCTTAAGTTCATCAATTGTCTTGAGCTGAAGCAGTGCGTCAAAGACATAGTACTCGCTGTCCTTGATCAGCAAGTAAAACTTGACGCGTCTTGCTGCTCCCAAACTCTCTGGAAGCAGGTTGATTCCAGGGAACTCCTGTAGAACAGAGTGTTCTGCTTCGTTCTCCAGCAGGTTGATTACACTTTCAGCTTGTTGTTTCCTGACCTCCTCCTCATCTGTTGATTCTCCTCCCTCTTCCTCCTCTTCTTCACTGATTTTCTCCATTCGAGGTGGTGAGGGTGTAGCTGTTCTAGCAGGGGAGAAATCCTTCTGGCTTGTTTCTGGTTGCATCTCCTCTGCTGGAGTTTCGGTTTGTTCTGTTGCTGCTTGTGATATTTCTTCCTCATGTTCTTGAAAATCAGATTGTTCTGCTGTTGCTGCTGGTGGTGAAGTTTCCTGGACTTTATGGAGTCTTCTCTTCTTCTGTTTGGGCAGAGAGGCAGAAGTTTCTGTTTCTACAGAACTGCCTCGCTTTCTGGCTGCCTTTTCTTTCACCACCTTTTCCTTCTTTTTCTCCACACCTTTGGTAGGTGGAACCCATGCAGGGTTGGAACTACCCACTTCCAGTGCTGCGGCTTTATGCACTTCATCTGGTATTTTGTTGAAAAATTGAGGTGCCAGTCCCAATGACATCTCCAGCTGGTGTTGATCTTTGGGAATAGAGTGGTTGATGTTGTATTCCTCAGCGTCATCCCAGATTTTCTGCTTGAAAAACCTCTCAATCATCAAGCTGATCTTTGTGGAGTGTCGCAGATTCCTCCGAACTTCCACAGAAGTGCCTCTGCCTCTGCTGTCTTTGGTATAAGTAACCAACTTAGCTTCCTTCGCCATCAGTTCAAATAGGATCCTGCTCCAGTTGACTCGTAGATTAAGAACAACAGCTGTGAGGATTCTGAACTTCTCAGGGGTCACTTGATCATATGTCCCGCTGTGATTCAGAAAAATCCTCTGTACTAGTTCCAGTAGCAACTTGTAACCCGGTTGAAGCAGAGATCTCTGGAACATCCTTCCAGTGTAGGAGATAGGGACTACCATCATTATCTCAACTGCTTCTTGCAATTGTGCAGGGGAGATCTCTTCTAATGACATTCCTTCGTCCTTCAATCTGTACGCTTGGTTGATCATCTCAATCACATTGTAGGGAGTTTTGCTTGTGCGGTCCCCAATCGGCATTAAAACATTGGCTTCAAAGCCATGTTTGTCATTCTGCCATGTCAAATAAAAAGATGCTACTTGTTTTGCCAAAAACATCTTAGGATGTGAGGTGACAATGTTGCAAAAACCTAGCATCATGAGAGCATTCACACAAATATGTACATATTCATCAGTTCATATGAACAAGTATAAATATACACACAGGAACAGTGATAATAGCAATTCATAGGACAAGGAGTCACAGAATATGCAATGAACTTCAGATATATAAAAGAAAGAAATAAATTGAAAACCTTTGCAGCGTGAAACCATGGCAAAAATTTCATCAAGCTTTTGAAAACCATGGGTTTCAAGTACAGCGTACGGTTCAGGTGAGAGAAATTTCTGAACCTCAGCTACGTGTTGCAGAAAGAGTGAAGTTTGAGGTGCCATAGTCAAACGCAAAGAAGTTTTTGCGAAGAGTTGCAGAGAATTTTGAAAAGCCTAAGTGCTTAGAATTTGAGAAGTGCTCAGTGCGATAAAGTGAAGGTGAACAGTTTAGAGAAGATATCGCACATATATATAACAAAAATAATTTAAGAGAAAAGAAATTCGAAGAGTTGAAAAGATTTTCTCCCTTTTTAGATTTTTCCCGCTTCAAGATTTGTTTTGCCGCCTTTCCTTGCGTGAGATGGACGCTCTAGATCCTAGGGTCTATATGCGAGCGTGTGCGTATCTCTTACTTTTGGCAATTTTCCTTTTTCCTGTTTCTTGCAGGGATTTCCTCGATCCCAGTTCCCAAGGTTGTGCTAATCATGGCGAAAATAGAAGATTTATTAAATCTAGGAAAAAAATATCTTTTACAGTCCTGTAACCTAGGAGAGTGACGTCTTTTATCTTGACGCTTCAATTTCCTTAAAGGTTCCCCCTTGACCTAGCATTTAAGAAATAATTTTCACATGGCTTTTTCGTCAATTTATTGAGAAAGTTATGCCATGTGTATTTTATTTCAACTGAGCTTTCTGTCATTCTTGTAATTATCTTTCTGGTAGCTTTCTGGACATGGCTATCTGGTAGCCTTCTGGTCATGGCTATCTGGTAGCCTTCTGGTCATGGCTATCTGGTAGCCTTCTGGTAATCTTCATCTAGACTGAGTAGTCCAAGTTTTCCACACAACATCTTAAATCTTTCTTCTGGTAGTGCTTTAGTTAAGATATCAGCACGTTGGATGTCTGTATGAATCTTCTCAATCTTGATGTGCTTTCTCTCTACATGATCTCTGATAAAATGATGTCTTACATCGACATGTTTGCATCTTGTGTGGAGTACTGGATTCTGTGTTATAGCTATAGCACTCGAGCTGTCACAGAATATAGGTATCTCCTTTACATCAATCTCATAATCTCTTAGTTGCTGTTTCAACCATAGTATCTGTGCACAACAGCTTCCAGCAGCCATATATTCTGCTTCTGTGGTTGATGTAGCAACAGATGTCTGTTTCTTTGAAAACCAAGATATCAACTTGTTTCCAAGAAATTGACACGTTCCAGAGGTTGACTTTCTGTCCAGTTTGCATCCTGCATAATCTGAATCAGAATAGCCTGTAAGCTCAAAATTATCATCTTGTGGATACCAGAGGCCAATGTTAGCTGTTCCTTTAAGATATCTAAGTATCTTTTTGGCAGCTTCCATGTGTGATTCTTTAGGATTGGCTTGATATCTGGCGCAAACTCCAACAGCATATGTGATATCTGGACGACTTGCTGTAAGGTATAGCAGAGAGCCAATAATTCCTCTATATTGTGTAATGTTTGCTGGTTTTCCTTCTGGGTCTGGATCTATCTTTCCACTTGATTGCATTGGAATTTTAACTTCTCTGCTGTCTTTCATTCCAAATTTGACTAGCAGATCGTTGATGTACTTTGCTTGATTAACAAAGATACCATCTGGTAATTGTTTTACCTGCAGACCTAAAAAGAAATTCATCTCACCCATCATGGACATTTGATATTTGTTCTTCATTAGTTCTCCAAATTTGTCACATAGATAGGGAGATTGTGATCCAAAGATTATGTCATCAACATATATCTGAACCAACAGAATGTGTTCTTTGACTTTGATGACAAATAATGTCTTGTCAACAGAACCTCTTCTGAAGCCTGATTCCAGTAGGAATGTTGATAATGTTTCATACCACGCTCTGGGTGCCTGTTTCAACCCATAGACAGCTTTGGCTAGTCTATATACTCTCTGGTCAGGATTTTCTTCTTCAAAACTAGGTGGTTGCTCAACATACACTTCTTCTTCAAGTATGCCATTAAGGAATGCACTTTTAACATCCATCTGGTATACTTTGAATTTCTTGTATGCAGCATATGCTAAAAATAGCCTAATTGCTTCCAATCTGGCCACTGGTGCAAAGGTCTCATCAAAGTCGATACCTTCCTGTTGATTGTATCCCTTTGCGACTAGTCTAGCCTTGTTTCTGACTACTTCTCCATTCTCATCTCGTTTGTTTTTGAATACCCATTTTACACCTATCACCCCTTGATGTTTTGGTCTGTCTACCATATACCAGACTTGGTTTCTCTTGAACTCATTGAGTTCTTCTTGCATTGCTATGACCCAGTCTGCATCTCTAAGTGCTTCATAGGTGTCAGAGGGTTCAGCTCGTGATAGATAACAGCTGAGAAGTGTACTTTCTCCATGCATTCTTCTGGTTCTAACTCTGTCTGTTGGGTTCCCAACAATCTGTTCAGAAGGATGATTTTTTTGAATCCATTTCCTTCTGCTAGATATCTCCTCTTCTGATATCTCTGGTTCTGGTTCACTTGCTGGGTCCTCAAATTCTGGATGAGATGTTTGAAAAGGATTTTCAGTTTCTGGTTCTTCTTGATCATTATTCCAACCATTTGAATCTCTTGATTCTTCGGGTTGATCTGGTTCTGGCTCATTAGTATTGTTTCCTCCTTCTGGCTGATTGTCTTCTGGTGTAGATAAGGATGTTTGTTCTGTTCCCCCTTGCTGCAAGCTTACTGCTTCAGCTCTGGTTGGAATTTCAACCTCATTCTCTTCTGATGTATTCCAGATTAGAATATCTTCTAATAGAATCCCTTTTGCTTTCTGGTTCTTGTTCTGGATTACTTTCTGGTTTTTATTCTGGTCTTGTTCTGGTGTTTGATCAGCATCTAGGTCTCTGTCACTAATAACAGATTCATCAAAAACAATATGAGGTGTTACTTCCACAATGTGAGTCCTCTGGTTAAAAACTCTGTAAGCTTTGCTAACATCAGAATATCCTAAGAATATTCCTGGATCAGCTTTGCTATCAAAAGTTTTCAACTGAGATTTCCCATTGTTGTGAATGTAACACAGACAGCCAAAAGAGCGAAAATAATGAATCCTGGGTTTTCTGTTGTTCCATATCTCGTAGGGTGTCTTCCCATGTCTGATAGTAATAACTGATCTGTTCTGTGTATAGCATGCTGTATAGATGGCTTCTGCCCAAAATTTCTTTGGTAATCTGGTTGCATTTAGCATAGTACGAGCTGCTTCCTTTAACGATCTGTTTCTTCTTTCAACTACTCCATTCTGTTGAGGAGTTCTAGCAGCAGATGTCTGATGTGTAATTCCCATTTGGTTGCAGCAATCCTCAACTTTCTGGTTTAGAAATTCTGTTCCATGATCTGTTCTGATGGTGGTAACAGAAACTCCCTTTTTCTTGGTGATCTTGTTGAGAAAATTTGGCAACTTCTCCAAAGTTTCTTTCTTCTTATGCAAGAATATTACCCAAGTAAATCTTGAATAATCATCAATGATGACTAGAGTATATTTCCTACCATTTATGCTTAATGGTTTAACTGGACCAAATAAGTCTAAATGTAGTAGTTCTAGTATTCTGGTTGAGCTCTGGGCAGATTTGCTTGAAAAAGATGATCTGGTCTGCTTTCCAGCTTGACATGCTTCACAGATGTGGCTTTTGTCATAGACTTGTTCTGGCAATCCTTCAACTAGTTTCTTTCGTGCAATCTTATTGATTGTTTTGAAGTTGAGATGGCTTAATCTTTTATGCCATAGCCAGCTAGTTTCTGACACTGTCTTTGTGACCAGACAGGTTTCTATCTGGTTGTTCCATTGCACAATATATAATCTATCCTGCAATATTCCGGTAAGGAGTATCTCATCTCCTTCCTTGTTCTTCACCAGACAGTTGTTAGTGTCAAAAGTAATTTGATTACCATTTGTACAGAACTGACTTACAGAGAACAGATTGTGGCTGAGACCTTCAACATATGAGACATTTGAAATGATGGTCTTGCCTACTTTTATGTTTCCATATCCTCTGGTATATCCTTTTGAATTACATCCAAAAGTGACATGAGGTCCTGGTTTCTCTATGTAGTCTGATAGTAGGTTCTTGTCACATGTCATGTGTTTTGAACAGCCACTATCAATTATCCAGATTGATCCTTTTGCAATCTTACTTCTTCTTGCAGCCTTCTGGTCCTGCAATTAAATAGATTTAGCTACCCTTTATTGTCTGGGTGCTTGGTTATTAGCAAAGATCCCTTTTTGAATCCAGAATAGCTTTAAATTTGGAACAGTAATGTAGCTTGTGATGATATTTCCATTCTCATCAACAGAGGACTTTGATTGAAGAACAGAAGGATGATATCTTTCTGATCCTTTGCTTTCTGTTTTCTTCTGTGATGTTCTGTTGACATTATTTTTGGTCTGTTGTTTGGATTCTGTGTAGTAGGCAGGATGTCCTTTTGTTTGATGATATTGTCTGTTACCAGCTTGTTTAACCATCATCTTCTGGGGAAGATCCTTCTTGTTTTTCAAGTTTATTACTTGATCTGGTATCTGACTTCTTTCTGGTACGAATTTCATTGGGCCTTCTGCTTTTTCTGTGTGACCTGGATATCCTAATCCAGAAGTGCCTTTCTGTTGTATGTTGATGAGCAGTTTGGCACGTTCATCACTTCTGTAGATCATATCTCTACCTTTCTTTATCTTTTCTTCAGCAATGTTGTTCCTATTTATAAGATCTTTGACTTTTGAGTTCAAGGAATGAATCTAACTGTCTTTGCTCTTGATCTGTTCTTCCAGAACATTGATGTTAGCAACAAATTTAGTGTTTGCTTTACTCAATATCTCTTCAGTTTTCTTCAATCTGTCATTTTCTTCAACAACTTCTCTGAAAAGTCTCTTGATACTTGAGTAGCTCTTGAACATTTCATTAACTTCATCCCATGAATATTCATCTTGGTCTTCTATTTCCTGATCCAGGTCGATATCATTTGATGAGTTAGAGTTGCAAGAGTTTACCTCTACATCATCTAGACCGTTGTCTAGTCCTGCAAAGCATTCATCCCAGTCTTCTTCTTCTTTAGCAAAGAACGCTTCATCATCTTCTGTTGAACTATCAGATAGATGACTTGAGCTGGAATCATCTTCTTCTTTTTCTTCTGCTATCATAGCTTTACGTTGAGCTTTTAGCTTTCTGTCCCTTTTAGCTCGTAGTTCTTCTCTCTGACTTTTGGATAGGTCAGGACAGTCTGTCTTGAAGTGACCTGTTCTTCCACAGCCATAGCAGGTATAGTCAGTAGTATTAGTGATTTTACCATTACCTCTACTTTCTGTTTTGTCATCAGATCGTTCTGCTTCTTTATTCTTCTGGTATCTACTTTTGTTATCTTTGTAGAACCTTCGATACTTTCTTGATCTGACCTCCATCTTGTCCATTCTCTTAGCAATCAGTGAGAATTCTTTCAGTAGCTTATCATATCCTCCTTCTTCTGATGCAGTAGATGATGTTGATTCATCTGTTTTGCACTTCGCTTTGAAGGCAGTCTCTTTCTCCTTCTTAGTGCTAGTTTCATTCTTCTTGCTGGAGGAATGATCTGGTCCATGTATCCTTCTGATATCACATTCATGGACAGCTAGATGATCAAATAGTGCTTCAACAGATAGATCATTGAAATCAGCACGTAGAGGTTGCATAGCTGAATAGATTTCCCAGCTTGGTGGTAAAGCTCTAAGAATCTTGAGATTCTTCTCTCTCTGTGTGTACTTATCCTTTTTGAAGGCAGACACTTCAAGTAATACTTCAGTGAACCTGTTCTTCATTTGTTCAATAGTTTCTCCAGGCTTCATTTTGAATTCATCGAACTTATTACATGCCAGGGATAGCTTGTTCTCGATCATAGCTTCAGATCCTAAGCTGAGATCTCTTAGTGCTTCCCACATTTCTTTGGCTGTATCAAGATCTTGGATCTTGGCCAGATGAACTCCTTTCACAGTACTGGAGATAACTCCTTTAGCAAAATCATCTAGATTTGCTTCTCTTCTTTCTTCAGAAGTATACTTTCTGGGGTCTTTTAGTACAGTTTCCTTCACTGCTCCTGTCTCAGTGATACGAGTGGTTTCTTCGGTAATAGCCAAAGGTCCTTCTTCTATCACCTTCCACATCAGGCAGTGATGAGCTTTGAGACACATCTTGATTCTGAAGCTCCATTCTCTGTAACCTTGGATGGAGAATTCTTCGCATGCCCTGATAACAGATGATTCCATAACAGATAATATGCAGATGATGAAAAGATTTTCTAGATCTATTCAAGTTGACCACGCAGGTATTAACCTTGTGAAAACAAAACAATGGTCGTATGAACCACTGCTCTGATACCACTTGTTGGTCCCGAAAGAGCAAGGTTTGGTGTATGGGGGGGGGGGAATACACCAAATGCAAACTTTTCAGTTTACTTGTCAAT
>JAPKLX010002274.1:0-14234 GCA_026898415.1 Leonotis leonurus
AAAACTACTGTAAACAGAGGCTATCTTCACGTTAATCCACTAGAAAACTACTAGCTAGTAAAGATCTCCTTCTCTCGATAAGACAGATTTGAATCGAGGTGGTTTGGTGTGATTATGATCACGAACAGGTTGAAGTTTAAGTCTGATTTAGAGATAGAGTGCTTGAAAGTGTTTCTGCTGTATAGCGCTTGTGCGTGTTCTTCTGTATATTCAGACTTTAAATCTTCAAACATATATAGGCTCTGAATTTGAAATTCTAGCCGTTTGTTGATTGGCTTGATTTGATTTGTTAATTGCCAATCAATCGTATCTCTTATTTCCTTGTAGATTTGTTGAATGAATCTTTTATGAATGGTAAGCAGATCATCTGTGATTGCTTTCCTTCTTCATATCAATCAATGATTCAGTTTCTATTTCTTCGATGGAAAGTCTTTAATGCTTTATTGACAGATTTGGTTCTGCTCTTTCTGGTTGGCTTCTACCCTTCTGGTTGTACCCTTTCTGGTCTAGTGACTTTGAGATGCTTTTCTGGTTGAGCATACGTTAACCATTTTCTGGTTGAACTACTTTCTGGTAGAAAGACTTTCTGGTAGGAGTACTTTCTGTTAGAATACTTTTTGGTAGAGTACCTTCTGGTAGAAATACTTTCTGTTCGAAGCATCTTCCATCTTTTAACTTTCTGTCAAAGTTAACTAGCTTCATTTTGAGACTCTCTGATTTAGCATTCTGTCTTGAGACTTGCTGGTTTGAGATTCTCTGGTTTGTGACTCTCTGTCTTGAGACTTGCTGGTTTAGGCGTTATGTCTCTGACTTAGCCTTCTGCTCTAGCTTTCTGTTCCAGCCTTCTGCTCCAGACTTGCTGGTTTGACTTTCTGTCAAAGACAAATTCCATCTTTCTGGTTGAATTAGCTTCGACCATCTGGTTTACTGAAATCAGAAATAAGATGTACAGAACATGTATAGTTCCAAGTGTGTTTTGTAAGAGCATCATCAAAACTTAATAAAATTTTATGGGGTTCCCAACACCAACTATTATAACTATAAGTTCTTCGGCTATTGCATCCTTCTATCTTTGTGCTATATTAATTACTTATCTTATCTATGTTATTATGTCACCTCTTTACATACTAAACTAACAAATTCTAACTTTTACATACTTGGCTAATAAAATCCAATAAATTCACATTAGCCATTATATTCATTCTTTATCTCAAATATCACATTAAATCAAACAAATAAAATCTCTATATATAAGTTTTAGTCATGCCCTTCTTCTTGAAAATTGAAGATCTTAATGTAAGAATGATTCTATCTTTAATCTCTTAATTTAACCATGCTTAATATTGCTTAATAAACTCTAATGCATCGTCACTCAATCTAAATAACATCAACATATATATAACCTTAGAAACTCCATAAACTAACTAAATTTTGAAAGTTCATTTCTAATGATTGAAAAATTCTAAATAAATTATTCTAGACATTATTCATGCCAATAAACTCAAATATGATATCAATTTAAACAAATAAAATCAAAATCCCATAGCTCTTCATTTCTTACTATTTTCGAAAATCACATAATTTTCATATCTTGATTTTTCCTCAAATTTCCTTCTAATCTTATGTTTAAACATGCTCAATTACATGAATATCAACTTGATTTAAGTATAGCATCACAAGTATTAACATAAATTTAAACTCAACCCTAAAGCCACATCTTCATCTAATTCATCATATTTCTACATATTCTTCCTCTTCATGCATAATTAAATCATAAAAACAACAAGAACTTCAATAATATTCTCAAATCTCTAATCTTCCTTCATCATAATTCAAATCATAATTTATCCAAAATTTAAAACACCAAAGTATGATAAAAAAGGATTATTTACCTTCAATTTGCTAATCTTTATGGTTGAGGTGGCTTGGAATTATACTATTGTGCTGGGAGAAGAAAAATTTTTGGTGTTGGTGGGAGGAAAATTTTCGAAAATTATGGAAGGAGAAGAGGAAGAAATTTTGTTGATGTCTATCTTGAATAGTGAAATCTAGATGTTTATATAAACAATAATTAATTTTATTTTGATTTAATTAAATTAGTGATTATTCACCACTTTCTACAATATTCTAGAGAATTTGAGAAATTTATTTATTTATGATCATCTCTACATGATATACTAACATTCTTAAATCATGCTTAAGTCACACTTAGATCATCCATCTTCACTAATTACAACTAAGTGCCTTGAAATTTTAAAATTTCTACTTTTATCCCCTAAGGATGCAAAGCCTTTTTAAATCTCTCTAATTAGTAATTAAGCACTAATTAGACGTTGAGGGTATTACAAGGATCCTCCCGCCCACTAGGAGAGCGACTTTCGACATCGCATGTTCCACCCCCAACGCTCATGCCGGGGTACAGAGGGCGTCACGAGGCCGAGTCGGGCCCCTCACGCCCCACTATAAGGATCTGACAACTAGCTTCTCCCCGTTCACCCCTAGCTGCAGACAATGACTCGAGCTTGACACAGTTTGACTCGTGAGGACCCGACCAGCGGGTGATGATGACATGGGCAAGGCCCTATTGCTAGTCGCTCCAGAGGAGGATCGCCTTCCATTTCCCTACTTCAGTGGCTCTGAGAGGTCGAGCCTTACACTCACTCCAGCTAACGAGGTCCCTCCCGAAAGAGGGAACCCTCCCTCGACTTCGACGAGCTTCAAGCCAAGATGAGGAAGGTACTAGAGAAGTCGAGCAGGTCCTTGAGACTATACGAGGAGTATCCAGCAGAGGACCTCGAGGAGGATCCAGAGGAGGATTTTGAGGAGAATCTTAAGGAGGACCCGGAGGAGGATCCAGAGGAGGACCCAGGCGAGGATCCGGAGGAGGACTCCGAGGAGGATCCGGACGAGGATCCCGAGGAGGAGTACCTCAGCTCCGTGACCCAGGAGAAGATTGGGCGACATTTGATGTACTCATCACTAACGGACCATATGTGCAGGCCGTTCTGATGATAGATTTTGTAGTTAGAAACGGTAATCTAGTAGGAACCGTTCTGTGCTAGTGACAGTACATTCTGACATTTTGACGGCACGAAAACACAGTAGTTCGTGTTTCGTGGCTTAGTACCTTTTGTGATGCTGTTCTGGGGAGATGAGCATCATACCATGTACTTAGATAGTACGATATGTAACTATTATTGTATTAGACCTCCTTGAGGCAATTACGAATGAAATTTTGATGACCCTAAGAGGTCCATTTCTATATGTATGTCTATTGCTAATTGTATAATTCATTTCTGCACCTTGATGTCACAACGATAACAGGTAATATTTTAAACTTATGTGCGCAAGAACCAAACTACTTATCACACTTAATAAATATCGTAACCAACTATTTCCCTAATGAGCCGCCGAGAGGACGCCCAAGAGGTAGAGGAAGAGGGTACAACCTGGGAAATGAGGAAAGGGGACCAGCCGTAGAGCGGGAGGTAACCCCACCCCTCCAACCGCCTACTAAGAGAATCGAGGAACTATTCCTCTGCCAGAACCCACCCACTTTCAACGAGTTGGGAGATCCCGCAGAGGCAGAAGTCTGGGTGCGTGCTCTAGAGCGCATCTTCAACTTTTTGCGCTACATGGACCAAGAACGCATGACATGCGTTTCATTCCAACTGACTAGATCTGCTAACTTCTGGTGGAAGGCCAGGAGAAATACAATGACCCCAGAACAACGGGAAAAAATAATTTGGGATGAGTTCAAGACGGGAATATACGATAAGTATATTCCTATGAGTTATCGAAAGAAAAGGGAAATGAAATTCTACAATCTGAAACAAGGAAGGATGTCAGTGACAGAGTACGACTGCACTTTCTGCAACATGTCCTTGATATGCACCGGAATAGGTGGATACTGACAAGAAGATGGCAAAGATATTCTGAGCCGGTCTGAGGCACGAAATTAGGATGGCACTGGCTAGTCACAGGGGCTTGTCGTACCCGAAGTTGCTTAGCCGCGTTCTCGACATCGAGGTGGTTATGCCAGGAGAACGACAAGTGACTGCAGCACCACCAGCGTTCTCTCCAGCGCCATCGCAAAACCACAAGGAAAAGCGTAAGTGGGAGGATAATCGAGGTAGTGTGAATCCAAAGACGCCATGGGAAGGAAAAAATCGTTTCCACAACTCTGGAAAGTCGAACCTCGTAGCTCAAACTGAAGTACACCCACAGAAGATCCCTACCTGCTCGAAGTGCAAGAAAATGCACTTGGGGGAGTGTCGAGCCGGCAGCGATGGCTGCTTTGTCTGCGGCCAGAAAGGGCATCTAGCTAGGAATTATCCCACTAAGCAACAAAGGGGAAGTTCCAGACTCAATCAGTCGAACCCGAGGCAGTATGTTCGACCCATGCAGGCTTAGCCTCAGGCTCGACAACAGCAACAGCAGTTGCCATCAGTACCCTCAGTACCCATCCCAGAGGAAGCCACAGCGGGCACGGCCCTATGCGATGAAACATAAACAGCCTGAAGGAGGTCAATGGAATATGACAGGTATGGGAATACTCTTAAACACCCAGTTATAATTTTGTTTGATACGGGAGCTTCACATTCCTTCGTTACTAAAGCATGTGTAGAGAACCTAGAGTTGGAATCTAAACTTGTAGAGACATCTATGAATGTTTCTTCACCTCTAGGAGGAATCACCACTATCACTCATGTTTGCTCGAATCTGAGTCTGAACTTAGGATCTATTAAGGTGCTAGCGAATAATCTTAGCATTCTTCTGATGAATGACGTGGACATAATCCCAGGATTGGATTGGCTAGCTGAAAACTACGCCACGATCCTTTGCAATGAGAGGCAAATCTCATTCCTACCCCCTTGAAAAGAACATACGAGTTTCCACAGGATCACCATGACTCGAAAGAAGTCAATCATCTCAGCTCTGCAAGCTGAGAAGTTAGTAAAGAAGGATTGCTCAGCGTATTTAGTCTGCTTGAGTGGAGAAATCAATGATGAACGGAAAGTCAAAGATGTGGCCATCGTGCGGGAATACTCAGATGTGTTTCCAGAAGAATTGTTAGGCCTACCACCGAACCGATAACTAGAATTCACAATCGATCTAGAGCATGGATCAGCACCAATATCCAAGGCACCTTATAGAATGGCTCCGAAGGAGTTGGAAGAGCTCAAGATCCAACTCCAAAAACTTTTAGATCTTGGTCATCAGACCTAGTGTGTCACTTTGGGGAGCCCATGTACTCTTTGTAAAAAAGAAAGACGGCACCTTAAGGATGTGTATAGACTACCGAGGCCTGACAAGATGACTTTGAAGAACCAATATCCTTTACCTCGAATAGACGACTTGATCGATCAGTTGAAGGGAGCAAGCATTTTTTCGAAAATCGATCTAAGATAGGGTTATCATCAACTAAATATTAGAACATAAGATGTCCCTAAAACAACGTTTCGAACCCGATACGGCCACTACGAATTTGTGGTGATGCCGCTCGGACTGACCAATGCATCTGCTGTGTTCATGGACCTGATGAACCGCATTTTCCACCCATACCTTGACAAATTTGTTATGGTATTTATAGATGACGTTCTGATCTACTGAAAAAGTGGAGAGGAACACGAGAATCATCTGAGAACCACCTTAGAGATCCTCAGAAACGAGAAAATTTATGCCAAGTTTAGTAAGTGCGAGTTTTGACTAAATGAAGTGGCTTTTCTCGGACACATAGTGTCGTATGAAGGGATCAAGGTATACCCCGCCAAAGTAGAAGCAGTACAAAGATGGAAGGCACCCACCATTCTTAATTAAATACGAAGTTTCTTAGGGTTGGCAGGTTATTATCGGAGATTTATCGAAGGATTCTCCAAAATAGTTGGATCAATGACGCAACTACTCCAGAAAGGGATCAAATTCAAGTGGTCACCAGAATGCAAGGTCATCTTTCAACTACTAAAGGAGAAACTAACCACTACTCCTGTACTCGCAGTTCCAGAACCCCATAAGGAATATGTCGTCTACACCGAAGCATCGAAAATCGGACTAAGGTGTGTGCTAATGAAACAGGGAAAAGTGATAGCTTACGCATCCCGATAGCTCAGGCCACATGAGCTCAACTACCCTACCCATGATCTAGAGTTAGCCGCCGTTGTGCACGCCTTGAAAATCTGGAGACGCCATCATTACGGAGTTCGGTGCGAGATTTTCACTGATCACAAAAGCCTAAAATACTTCTTCGAATAGAAAGATCTCAACATGAGGTAGAGGAGATGGCTGGAACTGGTAAAAGATTACGACTGTGGTATAAACTACCACCATGGCAAGGCTAACATAGTGGCCGACGCCCTGAGTCATAAAACATCTTCAAAACTTGTTTATCGCCTCACTCGGAAGGAAGAACTTATAAAGGAGTTCAGCAAAATGAATCTGGCAGTTCTACCACCCTCTGAAACTGTAGAAGGAGTTCTTGCTACTCTGATAGTCGAACTCGACTTGCGTAGTAGAATTTTGGAAACACAGAGAACAAATTAGACATTAGAAAAGATAAGGCTCAAGGTGAGGAAGAACGAAACTACAAACTATCGAGAGGGAGCCGATAATGCAATCACCTTAGAGGGAAGGTTATGTGTCCCGCAAAACCCGAAGATTAAGAAGATGATTATGAGTGAAGCCCATGACACTCCCTACACCGCCCACCCCGGGAGTACAAAGATGTACCAAGACCTGAATAAGAAATTTTGGTGGGACGGGATGAAGCGAGATATAGCATCCTTCGTGGAAAGGTGCTTAGCTTTCCAACAAGTAAAAGCACTACACCAGCGACCCTATGGGAAGCTACAACCATTAGAAATCCCAGTATGAAAATGGGAGCACATCGCTATGGATTTTGTTACCGGACTACCCAAGTCCAAGCGCGGAAACACCACCATTTGGGTAATCGTAGAAAGATCACAAAATGTGCCCACTTCATACAAATAATGGTCACCTATAGATCAGATAAGCTAGCCCAGTTGTACATGCGTGAGATTATACGTCTCCACGGCGTACCAGTATCGATCACCTCCGATCGAGACTCAAAATTCACATTCAGATTTTGGATGAGCCTACAGAAAGAACTAGGCATGAGACTGAACTTCAGTACTGCCTTCCACCCACAGACTACGGACAGTCAAAAAGAACAATTCAAACTCTAGAGGATATGCTGAGGACCGTGGTTCTCGACAGAGGTGGGAGCTGGGACGCAGTACTACCTTGATCGAGTTTTCCTATAACAATAGTTACCAGAAAACAATAGAAATGACACCGTATGAAGCCCTATACAGGAGAAAGTATCGATCACCACTTTATTGGGACGAAGTCGGCGAGAGAGAAATAGTATGTCCTGATTCTGTTAGCGAAATGATCGAGATCATTCATCAGATCCAACGAAAAATCAAGGAAGCCCAAGACAGACATAAATCCTACACTGACACCCGTAGAATAGAATTGCAATTTGAAGTGGGAGATAAAGTTTTTCTGAAAGTATCTCCCTCTAAAGGAATCATTAGATTCGATGTAAAAGGGAAGCTGAGACCCGACTTCGTTGGACCCTATGAAATCCTAAAAAGGATAGGGTCGGTAGCATACCGATTAACACTACCACCTAGCTTTGAAAATGTGCATAACATCTTCCACGTGTCTCAGCTCATGAAATACGTGTTCGACCCAAAACACATTATCCACCAGGAATAAATGATTTTAAAACCTGACTTGAGCTACGAAGAGAAACTCGAAGCTATCATGGATGAGAAAGTGCAACAGCTTCGAACTAAGTTAATAGAGCTAGTAAATTATTATGGAGGCACCATTGGCAGGAAGAAGCCACATGGGAACTCGAAGGGAAGATGCGAGAGAAATATCGTGAACAGTTCGATGAGAATACGCAAATTTCGGGAAAAAAATTTTAGTTAGAAGGGTAGGATGTAATGCCCCGCCCTTTTGATTCCAAATAAATTAGCAAGCCTCTCGGAATTTTGAACTTGTATTCGATTTACGAGAGTAAGTTTCAATAATGTATGGGAATAGCCTAACGTAATTGCGACTTGTGCAAATTAGATGCAGTCGAGTCTTTGACCATAAATTCATCGCTAATTATTCATTTCTAATAAACCACCAATAGTAGTTGGGGAATCGAGCTCAAGCATTATAGCGATTTATGTGATGAAATCATTAACAGTAATTAATGATTTTAATAGGATTAATTCCAATAAAGAAGACAATGATTATTAGTGATTGATGTTGGTCCCGAAAGAGCTAGATTGGTGAATGGGGGAGGGGGGATACACCAATTCAACATTTTCCAGTGTTCTTGTTTTAAACTTAGGTATAAGGTTTAAGCGCACTTAATAGATAAGATAGCTTAGGGTAGTAAAATAAATCTTCTTGTCAGGAAGATTTAATCTTACTCAAATAAGACCTTATGTGTGAAAAACAATAATCAAGAATAATAAATACAGATTTAAACTTGATTAAAGTTGTGTACTGAATATGGTGGTTAATACTCTTTTTAATGTGAAAAACGTTTTCTTTCTTGAAGAGATTATCAACCCAGATTTGAATGCAAGAGTATGAAGAAGATGATAATGAAGTAAATAAGAAATAAAGAACACAAGTAATTAACGTGGTTCGGGATAAACCGTCCCTACATCCACGGCTCGATCAAATCTAGATCGAAAATTTACTGGGTTTCTCCTTTCTTTTTACTCGTTGAGTACGAGCCACAAGAATTATCAAATCTAGATAACTTCTTGTGATTACAAATCTCCTTCCTAAGATTGAACACTACAACCTTAGATTACAACTTGATCAAATCTAGATCCTAATTTTGGGTTTTGTAAAAATAATTTTTCCATAAAGTAAACCTTCAACAACAGTAAACACTACTGAGAATTCTTGATGGTTGGAAGTGTTTTGAACGTTGAGAGTTTGAAGATTTTAGCAGAGTAATAGCAGGATAATGGCTTGAATTCTCGTATTTCTTTCTGGAGGTGAAGGTTGTATATATAGCCCCATTGAAGGAACTATCCGTTGGAGACGAAGATGTCCTTCTACTTTGCATTAATGGCTGCATTAATTGCATGGCAGAGTTGTTGAGACACGCGCTGCCAAATGAGAGTCTTGTTCCACCTTTCACGCGATTTCATGGCAGAAAATTGATATTTTCGTACTTCATTCCTTAAAGTATGTTGTTGATGTGACAATACACCAAGAGGTTGACTTGTGACAAATTTAGGTATGTCGGCAGTCCACCGTAGTTATAGTGAAGAGCAGCTTGATCTTGATGCAATGATAGTTCGTTGTCCATAGAGTTGTTCCTCCATCTTTCTTTGGTTGACTTCATGTTGATTACTTCATATTCGAAGGTATAAATGATGACCAGATCATTTTGATACAAACGATCTGTTGGTAGTATCGACAGCGGGCTGAAGTAGTTATTTGGAACGAGCTTCTCATCCACTTGGAATGAATTACAAGTATAGAAGTATTCTGTTTCTTTTTCATTAGCTAATTCTAGTATAGAGAACCAGATCGTTATAAGTAAGTTTGAAACTTCAAACTACTTTTACATTTGCGATCTGTTAAAAGATATTCTAGAAATTGAAACCAAAACAAGTAGAGATGACAGCGAGCTGCTAATATGTGAAGCAGATCGTTATTATTATAGAAAACGATCTGCTCACCATATTTGGAACTAGCTGCCTTATACAATATAGAAATTACTTGTTCGTTTTAGTTAATCATTGTGTCCAGGAAATCTATTACAAGAATAACACAGATCTTATTAAGTTACCAAAAAAAAAACGATCTGCTTCTTTTACACTTAAGATATTCCTTAATAGATAACAATGACTTCCTGGTTTCTAAGATACAAAACAACTAAGTGTAGTTTCGAGAAACATCATCAAAACATATATAAATTCATGGGGTTCCCAACATTGATAATGTTTAATACAATCATTGAATATGATGGCATTTTAATGCGAGCATTTGTAGTAAGATATTTAATACAATCATTATAGCAATTTATAGCAATTTATGATTGTTAGAATCATTAATAGTAATTAATGATTTTTAGAGCAATTAATGCAAGCATTAATAGTAACATACTTAATGAAGTTGGTGATGGTAATTAATTATGATTAAGAGAATCATAATTTATTTAATGAATGAGAATCTAAACATCAAGAATTTATAATTTAATTAGGAACTAGGTCTCACCCTTTGGATTTTCTACGTGAGCATAAGACAAAATACATATTAGGGATATGAGCTGTGGATTCATAATATGAGACAAAATAATCCTGGGGGATGTGAATTGGGCAGTATAGCTGTTGCATGCTACACTGCTCACCTTGAAGAATGAGCTTATAAGAATAATAGATAGATGAGTACGTGTACCTATGAGCCTACATCTAAGGTACATACATTAAATAATAAAATAAGTAGCAAAAAGAACAAGTACAAGACAAGGAAGACACCATCAGTGGCAGATCCCAAATACTTGTCCTAGTAATTTCCATCATACAACAAAAAGGGAAATAAATCTCTACACAAGGATCAATAAAAATCTACCCTGTAGGATATTACAGCCAAATACAGATCATACCAGCCACCACACCTTCTAAATTTGACACTAAAACAAAATACATATAAAGTAAGTAACACTCTAAGAAAAGAAAAGAAAAGCTAAAAGGGCAGCATTGCTCTCTCTCTTCCCAAGGCTTCTGTAACACCCCGACAGGAGGGGGCTACGCGGAATTGAGATTTAGTGTAATATAAATGTGAAATTTTTCAATACAACAATAATGATGAACAATTGAAGAAGATAGATAAACTCCAGAATTTTGGACACACTAGATACGACACGAGTTCAATGTATGAAGATGTTAAACCGTAAACATTGAAATAAATAGGATCGAAAGTTGAAAGTTTTATATTAACGGTCAACATGAAAAGATTATGAGTTTGGATATAGAAGGTCATACACAAGTCGTAACCAAATGGCAATAGAATAAGCATCAATATGACATTACCATCACCTTGGTAATCGACATTTGTGAATAAGACATCCGATTAGGCCCACCTCGTCGCCAGCTCATCACCGTCCTCCTAAAACCTATAAAAAAATTTGAAAAATATTTTGGGCTGAGTACTAGTGTACTCAGTGTGAGTCGTTGCTCGACTTTTTTAGTGAAAAACAATATAAATCTTCATTTAAAGAATATTACATGTCCAACCATATGATGCATGGCGTTTTAAAATGAAACCCCACCATACACATATGAAAACATACATTTTACCATCATATCAAGTTCGTCATCATTCTTTGCTCATTCACAGTGTTCCTCATTGCGACTAGACGGGGAGAACCGAAGTCTTCCGCGAATAATCCCCTTTCGCCAAGATTGGGAAACCTGGACAAGTTCACCCGATCCGGACTTTCCATGTACACTACCTTGGCCGGATCCGGCTCAAGGCACAATTGTTAACTTACATCATTGGCAGCGCCAATCAATGGGTGTGGTAATACCGATCCATCACATATAGGATACACATGAGCATAATAAAATATTTAGTATGTAAATTCACATTTTCAGAAAAAGTAGTTCTAGCTTATTAACTCAAAAATATCGTACTGTAAATAGACCCACACCTGTCACCGATATATGGAGCTCACATTTCATTGCATATGATAAATAATATTCTTCGGTAAGACCCTACAAGATGAATCTCATGGAAAAGTACAAATTGATAAACGTTAGCCTCTTCTCCAACCTTAAGCTCTTCTAGTGCTTCCGGAACTTAATGTCTAACCATTCTAACGTTGACCTATTAATTACCCAATGTTCACCATTTACGAGACACGTATGCTAACTACTTAAGAAATTTCAATTCATTATTTGTCAATTCGAGTCGACACGGTAGAAGGAGTAACACTTATCTCGTATACACGAGTACTTTACATAATCATATCGTTCATCAACTTCAAGTAAAGAGTCGTTTCAACTTATTAGGATTTTGGATCATTAATATATTTCTTCGGAAAAATCATATCTTAAGTTTCATTTATAAGGAATGGAATTTGTAAATAGCTAATGAGTTGAGATATATATGGACTTCCAATGGTGATTCTTAGTGAACACTTATGCAAACACGATATATAAAAAAAAATCATAGTAAATGTAAATATTATTCAATCCCCTTTGAAATCACAGTAGTGTTTTTAAAATATTGAAGTATTGACTTACCAAAAATTAATCACATTGAAGAAGTTTGACTCCCAAAAATATATTAACGATACAAGACTTTTCAAGACGATTAAGAGTTGAATTTTTGTTACTATATCAAACGAACTCTAATGAATGTGAAATTTTACACACATTTTACTAAAATCATAGGGAATATTCTTTAAAAACAGTTTTGAGTTTCATCGATACAATAATTTAAAATAAAATTATATAGTTTCGAAATAATTTTCACAAACACATCTTTTCATGTCATATGAGCAGTTAACTTTGAAAAATTATAATAAATTGAAAATAACTCGAATTTAGTAGAATAAAATTTTAGAGTAACCATAACGTCTTAAAGTTTTATATTCTTAAAACAAACGGTATAAAATCATTACACTTTATTTTTCACGAATTTTCAAAGTTAGATAAATGTCCAGATTTTCGTAAGATTTGACAGTTTGCGCAACCAACTTGTAAAATTCGCAGTAAATTGAAAACATAACAAAATCGACTGATTCAAATTGGAGATTACTCCTAACCCGATCTAGTATTTTACTATATAAAATTTGAATACTCATAATATACGAAAATGACAAGAAAGAATCCGGGCAGAAACTTTCAAACATAAGAATTTAAAACAAAATTGTATCCCTTAGTTCATTATGTTCATTACCAACACAATATCAAACTACTAATTCTAAAATAAAATAACTATATTATCACATATTAACTCAAGATAATTCCTAATCCTACCTCATTCGGGTCTAAATCGGTAAAGAGAAAGAATGACTACCTTATGGATGAACTAAAGTGTGAAAAGGGTAGAGAAAAGGGGTGGGTTTGCCAGAGTTTCCCTCTCCTCGCCGAAGCTGCTCTTTTCTTGCCGGAGAATGGTTGTGAAAAGGGTATAGAAAAGGGGTGAGAAGTGAAGGATGACAACGGAAAAAGAGAAGGTAAAAAAAAAAGATCAAACTTACTACTTTGGTCAAGATTTTGGCCTTGCATGGCTGCCTTGCAGCTATTTGGACGATCGAACCCCGAAAATGGATTGTACACGTCGAAAAGAAGCTTGGGGTGAAATTTGGGCTCATTTGGTCGCCGGAAAAATTTTCCGGCGACGGCCGGCGGTGGTCCGTTAGTGGCTGAAGAACCTCTCACTCTATTCTCTCTTTCTAAAATTTGGGTGGGGTGAAAAATGAGGAAGAGAGAGGAATGAAGGGTATTTATACCCATTTCGTCTAGAACATTAAAAATTCACCGAGCACTCAAACGAAGTTCGATTTTTACGATCTTGGTCTCCACGGGTTCATCTCGATGAGCTCTATTATTAGGTAGTATAAGCACGTGACAAAAAAAAATTATTTTTCCAATTTACTCATGTGCAAGCGTTACCATTGTATAAATATAATACCTCAATTAAACCTTAAGCTAAAATAATTAAAGTTTGTAACTATGCTAAAAAGAAAATCGAAAATATTCCAATGAGATTTTCTTAATAATAATAATAATAATAATAATAATAATAATAATAATATTTAATTATTTTCTAAACAAACATATCAATTTTTTTCGGGATTTGACAGCTTCATCGACAGAAGGTAAGAGAAGTTGCAATATGAGACAAGGTATAAGTATTAGAAGAAGAGGTTTTAGTGAATAAAGTGAAGCAAAAAGAAGAAGTATGGAAATCTTCTTGAAAGAGAATGAAACTAAAGAGAAGAAGAGGTGCAGGAAATAGATATAACACATTTTGGTGTAAAATAGGGAAGGAATGCTTAGCTGAAGGAAGCTGGCTGACTGCTCCGAATACAGCTCCCTCAAATTCTACATGCTGCAATCCAGCTCTTCTTCTATGTGATAACCTGCGACATGAAACAAACCAAAATATTAGAACAGACTAGAGGAGATTCTGTTGGTCCCGGAAGAGCAAGGTTTGGTGTATGGGGGGGGGGG
>JAPKLX010001272.1:0-23543 GCA_026898415.1 Leonotis leonurus
AGTGTATGTATTAAAATTACACGCACATAGACTACGGTTTTTAAAAAAACCGTAGTCTATGTATGAAAATACACGCACATAGACTACAGTTTTTTAAAAACCGTAGTCTATTATTTACATACACTACGGATTTTTTATAAAGCGTAGTCTTTAACAAAAAAAACGCACATACACTACGGTAGATGAAAAAACCGTAGTGTATGATAAAATTTGTACTAGTGATATATATATATATATATATATATATATCACAAAACATCAATTTGAATTTATTTAAATGGTATTAAAAATCTAACCTTAAATAATTAAAATTAAAATATTTTTATTTCCAATATTTTATATAAGTAAAATCATTTATTTCACAAAAAATTATTAAAATAATTAAGTCCATTAAATTATTAAATTAAAAAATATTATATTGCCAAATTGAGTCTTATATTTATAGGTTTGAAAACTTTCTATCAAGTTTGACATAGGCTTTAAAATCTTAAAAATTTTGATTTGACAATTTTGACAGTTCTAATCGTATTCAATGTACTAATAAATAACTTATCAAGTCAAATACCAAACAACATAAATTTCAAAAAAAAAATTCAAAATTTCGAATATATATAAAATATAAGGGCATAAAACTATTTCATGGGATATGATAAAAAAAATGATAATAATTTTCTTAAACATATCAAATAAGTTATATATATATATTTTTTTTCATGCATTGCACAGGACGCACATAGTAGTTATCCTTAAATAAGAGAGAAAAAAAGTTAGTCCATATGAGTTGATGACATGACAAATTAGGCCTAAATAATTCTAAGTTTGATTAATTAAGCGCAATGTATTTAATTACTACAAATTAGTAGTTCGTGTGTTAAGAGTAAGATTTTATAGGTAATGTAAAATACTAAAAAAATTCTTGTATTTATAAGCATTTATCCATAGAATATAATATGCGAAAATCAAATCTTAGCTAGATTGCTCTTATGGATTTGAATATTACACCTTCTCCAAAGAATTATTGTTTCTGATTTAGATGTCTAGAATTTTCACTGCTCCTTTAACTGCTCGAACTGACGTTCAACTTGGAAAACTAATTTTAATGTATTACCAAGCCTACAACTTGTACATCAAATGAACGATACTTTAACGAATCTTTCTATAGAAGACGAGGCAGCAAATTCAAGCTTATGGAATGCTAATAAAAATCGCACATCCCCTATTAATATTTATAGAGGTGGTGGGCTAGATTAGGGTTTTCGATGAAGATCCAGCGTGTCTAGATTAGGCTACAACAATAAAAAGATGCTTGCGATCCAAGAATATACAAGTGATATTTTAAAATAACATGAAATACATACTGCACTTACAATCATGAATGAACTACGCCAGCAATTTCCACATGAAAATGAAGGCAATAATGAGTCTTTATACATATGAAGAAACAAGAAAGTCTTACATAGAAATTAACGAAGCAGCCCAGTCAAGATCTTGGATGAAGCCTTACTGTTCTCCAGCGCCTCGACTACATACCAGAGGAATTTTGATATAAAACGGTTATGTCCTTATGTATATCCTTTTTTGTATTAGTCTCATATACCTCAATACTCGATCGTTTCATAACCAACATATATAAGGAGCACAAGTATACAAATAAACAAGTTCGGCAACAAACTCATGCATGCATGCATGAATTGCATGGCAATTAAGGTTTCTTTCCAAATAACATTGAACTTAGGAGGAAGATAGCTTAATTTGGAGCATCAACGCCCGTGCATGCTATACCTGAACCAAACTTCAGTGCCTCTCTCTACAATATGTGCCATCATCAGTCCTTAAAACCTTCACACCCCTTATCAAATTGCATGCGTATATATATATGAATCTTGATAAAGAAATTAAAGAAAATAAACGAAACGAAAAAGAAAATGGAGCTCCCGCGTCTGTGTAGTGAATACTTCTACAAGAACTATATATATATATATATTGTCAACCTCAACCAATTTCTGATTGCAAATTGAAATTCACATACTACCGTCGTCAAGTACGTGCTAAGCGGTTTTCTCTTTCTCTGTTTTCTCCATCACCCCAAACAGACTATACTTCACCGAATTCCAAGCAATGGTGGATTTTGTTCCAGTATCGATCTACGACGGTTCTAGTTTCAGACATTTCGATGGTAGATTCCCTCAGCCGCCGGCCGATATTGCGATCAGCGGCGCACAGGTGCTCGACCTGGCTGAGATTATTGTGTCTTACTCTCTTTACGGTTTCGTGTTGCCGGAGAATCTCAAGCATTCCGCTCTTTTGAAGATCGGCGTCTCTGATACCGCCACATTCCGCTCCAAGACTCTCGATTACTCCGATGCCGACGCAATATTTCTACTTTACATTCGTGCTATGGCCGATGAATTAAGAGGCTAGTTTTGACCTTTTGACTTCAAATCTTGGACTCATTCAATCAAGACTAGGTGTTATCTATTACTATTATTATTATTATTATTATATCCATCATTAATCTTAAATTAGACCTAGAAATTTGCCAATAGCCCGCGATGAAGTTCCGTAAGTTTGAAATTCAGTTTCTTCATCATCTTGTACAAGAACAGGAAAAGTTGCTCATATTATGGTTGTTCGTGTTTCATTTCAGATAATCCTTTTGCTGTCGGATTATTCGATGGCAGACCTCTTAAAGTGAAGATGGAAACGGACGTAAATTTTCTGACTGATACTTTGTTTGTTGTTGATTTTTACCTCGAAGGGGAGATAGTAAAAACCACTATTTCTGGGTTACGGCAAGTTCTGCGTCATTTTGGCAACATTGGCATGATTCCTCGGGAATCAGGTATATATACTCTTCTCTGACTCTTCGGAATATAATATGACATTAATGGCTCAATGCAAGTTTGTATCTTCATAATGATTACTATTTCTGTAATTATGCAGTGTCATTTTACCTTCCTAACAGAGTTGTTAATTAGCTTGAATTTGTGATTCTAATCGGTACTATATTCCTGTTGAACAGAATGTCCTCGATTAGCAGAAATCTTGAACCGGTATGGAGCTAATGGAACACAAGAAGTGGAAGCTTCGGCATTTAGAAATCTAATGTTAGCTATGCTAAGAGAAGTAGTTGATAATCTTGCAAGAGAACCCGCTCTTGTTGTTTTAAGCTTCATCAAAGTGGTAAATGGTTCCGAGACTAGAAAGGTAAACTTAATTTGCCTGGTTTGCTTCTATGTAATGCTACCTTAAGAAACTTAGCTTTGAAACTTTTGGCATATCCTGTGGTAATTAATACCTATAAAGAGAAGTAGTATTAAAGCTGGGTGTAGTAGAGACTAGAGAGGAGCAATATTAATTAATACTAGCTAGAAAAGGTCTCCATGCAACTTCTCATTGTCAAAACTGCATCTGCTTCTAATGAGTCAAAGATGAACCAATATATAAAAAAGGAGAAGATTAGTTGGTGCAAATATTCATTATCGCGAATGCTTAATAAGACAACTAATAATGCTTGGTTTTGTTGTGCCTTGACTTGAGTCTATAGGAATGTTCTTGCAACTATTACTGAACACTTGTATTGAACGTTTCTACAGCTCCTGGCCAGAGAGAGGTTACCTGATGAAATTGTGGAGAATATAACAACAGACCAATATATAATCAACACTGATATGTCATGGATCACGAAAATCAGGTTTATCCTTGAGAAATATGGGCACCATTTTGGTTTGCCAGGTTTGGTAGTGCCTGAAATGAGAGTTATCCTTTATGATTCATTGATTGAGGTAGCCAGTCACAATGGCTTAGTTGAATCAGGCTCAGACACTTTAATGGTGGTTCTGAAGAGGGTCCTTGCGGTAATTGCAGACAAGCTTGCAGAAAATCCATTAATTTTTACGATAGTGCCCATTTACGTGTAATGCATGCGGTTGCATGGGTGAGCTAGGAGAAAAGATAGTTGCGGTTACAATTGTTAGAAGCAGTTATATAACTGAAGCCATATCAAGTGGATATGGTTAGATGCAGTTAGAGTTGGATATTATAAATAGGAGATGGTTTCATAAGCTTGTATCAGTAGTCATATTCATCTTGTAAAGAAGTTTCTTTGAAATAACGTACTTTATTCTTTGTCTCTTCAACCCTTTGTGTGATTTCTTGTGTAATTACAATATATAGTTTGTTGATTTGATGAGTTGTAGAAGCAAGATCGGCCATGACACAACCCTAAGAGCAACTCTTTTATAATGTTTTCATCCTACTTTTGTCCTCCCATTATACATACTACATGCATGATACTTTCTCTTATAAAGCGTTATAAGTTGTCGACATTATCTTCAGATATATAATTTTTCCAACTTACCTTAGCTCGCAGTGTTTCAACGTCAGCCTCAGAACTCTATTGCCGACAGCTGATCCGTTGTACTTATAGCAATGAGCAATGAGATATTGACAAAGTTACTTGTCATAACAAAGACATTTTCAAGATATATATCTAATTTATGTCTATAAAGCGCTTGAGCAATGAGGCATTTTATTTGATAACACAACTTATTTGAAACTATAAGATAATCTAAATTATACATGTCTTATATCTTGTTGCATTTCCATTCTTCAGCCTGCATAACAAAGATATTTTCAAAATATATAATTACTTATTTGTTAAAAACACTCATAAAATATTAAAAGCAGGTTTAGGATGATTCTCTTCTTACAACAACCTAGTAGAGTGACGTAGGGGAAGCGTACAACAAGAATGGATATGAAGAAACCTTGACACTATGTGTACTAGGTTCTGTAAAAGGCACCTTCCGGGTTGCCAGTTCTATCGGTTCACTATAGTTTATCATTCAAATATAAAAGAAATAGATATCAATTTTTAAAAATAAATTTGTCAACTCAAACAAAAATACAAAATAAGTTAAAATTTTAAAAATTTGCCAAAAGGCCCGTCTCCCGGGTTGCCGGTTCTGCCGATTTTTTTTATCAATTTTATCGGTTCACTATAGTTTTTATATTTATTAAAATTTCATGTGACCGGATCGGTTAGCTAACCGGTTTGCGGTTAAACCGACTGAACTAGTTTGGTTTGATTTTTAAAATATTGTTAGCAGGTGGCGGGTGAATTAATGGATATACAATGGGTGGTGGTTTGCGGGTACCCATCGGGTGGCGGGTTTGAGTGAATTTTATACCCATGACGGGTGGAGAGTGGGGTGACGGGTACAACTTTGTCTCTCGGGTATGGGTATGGCTAGCTACTATCCGTACCCACTGTACCCGATTGTCATCCCTAACTAAAATTGTGTTTGGAGAGGAAATTAGTTGTGGTAGTGAGTTGGAAAAGATAGGGAAGGAGATTGTGAGCAATTGTAGAGGACTTCCTCTATCGATTGTTGTGGTTGGTGGTTTACTTAAAAAAAGTGAACGCAATAAAAAATGTTGGGAATATGTTAGGAATAATCTAGCTACATAGGTGAATTTGGAGAATAATATACACTACTTTAGATTGCTGAAAATGAGCCACAATCATTTGCCAATCTATTTAAAGCCAATTGTTTTTTTGTACATGGGAGTGTTTGAGGAAGACACTATGAAATTAAGGTCTCAATTGTCGTGAAGCTATGGATTGATGAAGGCTTTGTGAAACCTATACAAGGAAAGAGCTTGGAAGAAAGTGCAAAAGAGTTGTTAAATGAATTGATTGATAGAAACCTCTTTCTATCTCATACTTTGGGAAAAGCCGAAAACATAAAGCACTGCAAAGTTCATGATCTATTGAGGGACTTGTGCTTGAAGCAAGGAAAGAAAGAAGGGTTGTATCATGTGGTAGGGGAGCATTGTCCACGAAGCATTAATAGCCAAGGTCGCCTTGTTATACTTAGTAACACTTTTGAGGAGGATGTTGATGATGCCCTGCGATCTATGCCACATACTCTTTCAATTTTCTTTTATGCATTTGGCAAAGTTCCACAGTGCCAAAATTCTGGATTGTTGAAAAAATTGCATGCGTATGGTTACATTCTCTTCTCAGATGAAAACTACTTCAATTCCTTCATGTTGCTTCGACATGTTAACTTACAACATCTTATAATTAGAGTTGATAGCATGCAGTCTCTCTTTTCTTCTGACCATCTTTTCTGTAACTTACACACATTTATTGTTTCTTCTAGGTATGAGAGTATCATCCCTGCTCAATTATGGAGATTGCCATATATAAGGCATATTGAGTTCGTTGACAGGGGGTACTCCCTCCCAGATCCTCCGTCCAGCGACGTTGTCATCATGGAGAATCTGCAGATACTTAAGGGAGTGATTTATTTCAAATTTGGTATAGAAGGGGTTAAAAGAATTCCCAATATCATGAAACTGCGAATACAATATAAGGTGCATGAGGGAACCAATGATGATGAAGATGATTATAATGCTAGCGATATTAAATGTTTGTCCAAATTGGAATCCCTCCACATCTCTTGTTTCGATTATGTAGGAGATGTTGCTTCTTTGCATAATAACCTTACATTTTCACACTCCCTTAAAAGATTGTTTATTGAGGCGAATGATTGTTTTGAGTGGAAAGACGTGGTGGAGAAGATAGGTTTGCTACCTCATCTTCAGAAGCTGATACTATGGTGCGGATGGTAAGGAGGTGGCAAGTGGGAAATAGTGGAAGGCCAATTCCAATCCCTCAAATACTTGTCACTCAATATGCTAGATGAGTTGGAATACTTGACGGCAACGGAAGACACAACTCCATCTTTTCATGACTCCAGCATCTTATTCATTACATGTTACGAGAGTTGAAGGAGATCACTTGTGAAATTGAAAACATACCAACACTGTTGATAGAGTTGGATAACTCTATTAATATTTTCCAAATTGTTTAACTAACATCAATGTGTAGTTTTGCTTTCTTCTCTTTTTAGGTTTTATGAGAACGTGTGCTCAAGGGTTGCAGACTTCGAAAAGAAGTCGTTAAAAGTTAAAACCACGTTCTTGAAACGTGTGAAGAAGGGTTTCTATCATGGTGAACATGAAGACTGTTGTTGGCGTGATTATCGCAACAACACCTTGTCGCAGAAGAGTGGAAAGAGTGGAAGCGACAAAACTTGGATGCTACTCTACCAAGCTGAGCCACCACTTCACATCTCAAATCAGTTGAGAAATCCAAGGATGTGAACACTATAAATAGAGAGCTTCATCGGTGTTATAGGGACACCAGTTTTTAGAGAGATGAATTCATTACTTTGAATTAAACTGTTTTACTCTCTTTGTTTCAATCTCTCTAAGTCTTTTAGTGAGATTGTATTTTCATAGGATAGTTGGTTAGATAGCTAGATCTTGTACGCTATCTGTAACTACTCCCTTTTCATTTTTTATAAGAGTTTTTGGTCGTGAGACTCGCGTGGGTATAAATTATATCCCACGCAAAAATACTTGAGTGTTCTTTCTATTTCTTTACATTTGTGTTGGTTGTTTGTACAACACAAGCTCTTGTTGTTTTAGTTGTTGTTACAACACACACTCATACGGTTGAGATACACTTTCAAGTGGTATCAGAGCCTCTACTCGACACATTGAGTGAGGTCCTAGTTAGTATCTCAACATGGATCCCAGTCTTGGAGGCACACTCAGACCACCTGTACTCGATGGGTCAAACTACTCCTACTGGAAAACCAGAATGCGTGCTTATATCAAGTCAATTGACAGAAAACATGACTATCTGTTGAAAATGGATGGTCCCCTCCCAAGACCACTGATGCTCAAGGAGATGTTACATTAACACCACCCGAGCTGTGGACAAAGGATCAAAGTGATGCTGCCACCTTTGATGACAGAGCAATAAATGCAATTTATTCGTGTGTTGATATGAATATATTCAAACTGATCAAGAATTCTGCATGTGCAAAAAATGTCTGGGATATTCTTCAAAGGCATTGTGAAGGTGACACAAGTATCGAGGAATACCGTTTACGTATTCTCACTTCAAAATTCAAAAATTTGCGAATGGAGGAAGATGAGAATATCGACGGCTATATAATAAGAATACTTGACATTGCCAATGAATGTCAAGATCTTGGTGATCCTCTGAGTAACAAGGTACTCGTGTCAAGAGCATTGAGGACGCTGCCATCAAAGTTTCATATGAAGGTCACTGCTTTAGAAACACAGAAAAATGTTGTTGCAACAGAGTTCATAGATCTCATGAATGCCTTTAAAACGTACGAGATGAATCTGGAGGAGAAGGGACCAGCAAGAAGAAAGAAGGCCATAACATTGATGGCTGGATCGTCAAGTGAGAGTAGGATCAACGAAATAAGGGACGTAAGATATGAGGATGAAATCGAGCTGTAAGAAATCAAAGAAGGAGATGGTGTTGCCTTGATCACACGTAAATTTAACACCATGATAAGAAAGATGAATCAAGGCCAATATGTTCCAAAACCACGAGAAACTGAGCCTTCAAAGGTTGAATTTTCAACGCCTATAGGAAGAGAAGTTGCACCACCAAAGAACTTTCAGAAACCCTTCTCTAATGAAGGATTTGGGCGAGGGAAGCTTGATCTCGATAAAATTCAGTGTAGAGAATGCAAAAGCTTTGGACATTTCGCAAGGGAATGTGCAAATACACTGAGAAGGCGTGAAAAATCGTATTGGGTATCTTGGAGTGAGGATGAAGCATAATTCTTCTCAAATCTTTATCGCTCAAGTGACGATGATGAGGAAAGCGAGAAAGCTGTTGTAACAACAATTGAGAGAGCACTCCACTCCGTGTATGAAGAGACATTCCACGATGGTGAAGATAATAATCCCCTGGGGTTTGATCCATGGAAGAAGTCTCTGTCCGACATTGAAGAGGATGATGCACCTATGTTGTTCGGTAACATGTATAACATCAATTACTACTCACTTTTTGACAATGTTACTGTTTGCTCAACAAGTGAAGAAAAATCCGAGGATGAACTGGAAAGCTACGAGTGTGATGAAAAAATCCTACTTGTGGTCCAAGAACTGCAAAAGCTGTATCAAGAACTGCTTCAGAAGTGGGAGAAACAAGCTATGGACTTAAAGTCAACTATGAGTGAAAACTCATGACTTAAAAGTGCACAAGCAAAAACGGAAGCAAGCCTAACTCAAAAGGAGATGCAGTTACACAAAGTCACAATGGAACTCCAGAATGCAGAGCGCACCATACGAAAGTGGAACACAGGCACCTACAAACTGGAAGAATTGTTGGGAAAACAACAGTACGGCACAAAAGGACTTGGTTATCAAACTGGATCGAGCAGTCTGCCTTATGCAATGCCAACATTTACTCCAACACCTCCTAAACCGCCTAGCAAAAGCAAGAAACCACAGGTAAGTAGAGGTAAGAAACGTAGAACATACGTATGTCATTATTGTCTTGTTCCTGGTCATATTAAACCTTACTGCTTTAAAAGGTTGAATGATGCTAACATGTCCTTCCAACATTCAGCACAACACAAGAAGGTAAGCAAATCCCCTAAACAGATTTGGGTCAGAAAAGGCAAAGTAAATTGTCTTGTGGTATACACTGCATTGCGGACAAGTACCTTGAAATCATGGTACTTTGACAGAGGTTGTTCTTGTCACATGACAGGCAACAAAGCATGTCTGTCTAGCTATGAAATCTTTGATGGAGGAAATGTTTCCTTTGGAGGTGGCTCGAAAGGAAATATCATTGGTAAAGGTGTACTCAATGTATCTAGTTTACTTGCTTTAAAAAATGTTCTACATGTTCAAGGACTTGTTCCTAATTTAATTAGTATAAGCCAATTATGTGATGATGATCTGCAGGTAAAGTTTACTAAAGATGCATGTGAGGTTTACAATGATAGGAACATGTGTATTGCGAAGGGGCAGTGGTCAAAAGACAACTGTTATATGACTGAAGATGCACGATGCTACAAAGCACAAGTAGATGATACTGTGTTGTGGCATCAACGACTTAGACATACTAATTTTTGTAACCTTGACAGGATAACAAGGATGGAAGCAGTGCGAGGTCTACCAAAGCTCAACAAAGTTGATAAGATCGTGTGTGAAGACTGCCAAAATGGGAAGCAAGTGCATGCCTCCCACCCTGTTGTTCAACATCATGAGCAACACTTTGGTACAACTCGTTGTTTTGAGTTAGTACATATGGACTTGGTTGGACTTATTGAAGTGGAAAGCCTTGGAGGTAAAAGTTATGTTCTGGTAATTATTGATGACTACTCAAGGTATACTTGGTCCTTCTTTCTCAGAGAAAAATCTGAGGCATTCGAAAATTTCAAGAAATTATTTGCCTGTATATCTAACCGATTTGGTGTGAGAATTTCTCAATTAAGGACAAATTATGGACGCGAGTTTGGGAGTGCACAATTCACTACCTTGTGCAAAAAGAAAGGAATCTGCCAAGAGTTCTCAGCCCCAAAGACTCCTCAACAAAATGGGGTGGTAGAGAGGAAGAATCGTACACTAATCGAGATGACTTGTGTGATGATGAGTGCGAAGAAGATAGTCAAACGCCTGTGGGCAGAAGCTGTGAATACTGCATGTCACATCAACAACCGGGTCAACATCAGATCAGGGACGTTCAAAACACCCTATGAAATTCTAAGAGGGAAAAAGCCTAACCTTCAACATTTTCATGTTTTTGGGTGTGTATGTTATATTCAAAATGATAGGGAGTATCTCACTAAATTTGATGATAAAAGTGTTAGAGGCATATTTGTTGGGTATTCTTAGAATAGTGTCGCGTATAGAATATATAATTTAAGGCTACGCACTATTCAAGAATCTGTTAATGTAGTATTTGATGATTCTGCAATTGTTGTAGGAGCAGAGGATGCAGAAGCAACACAACTGGACTATAGAAGGGCAGACTAAGAAGACATCCCAGATGTTGCTTCAACAAATCAGGCAACAGATGTGCAACAATTAGAACCCGAAGAACTTAATCTGGAATCTGAGGTCCAGAGAGAAAATGAACGAAGGGAGCCACCTAGGAGAATAAGAGCAAACCATCCTACCTCTCAAATTATAGGTAATGTGCGAGATGGAATCCGCACACGAGGTAAGCCACCTATTAATTACAGAGAAATAGTTTGCATGTTCACAAAATGTGCTACTCTTCTTGGTGTAAGCTGTTTTGTATCCAAAATCGAGCCTAAAAATATGAAGGAAGCCTTAACTGATGATTCATGGATAAATGCTATGCATGAAGAACTAAATCAGTTTATCCATAATGATGTTTGGTATTTGGTTCCTAGACCTGTTGACAGGAATGTTATAGGAACAAAGTGGATCTTCAAAAACAAATCTGATGAACATGGTACCATCGTACGAAATAAGGCAAGGCTGGTTGCACAAGGATATACCCATGTAGAAGGGATTGCTTTTGACGATACGTTTGCTGCAGTTGCTCGAATCGAATCAATTCGGTTGCTCGTAGCCGTAGCATGTTACCTCAACATCAAGCTCTTCAAATGGATGTGAAAGGATCTTTCTTGAATGGTGAGTTACAAGAAGAGGTGTATGTTGAGCAACCAAAAGATTTCGTAGATCCACAAAAATCCGAATATGTGTTTCGCTTAAAAAATGCATTGTATGGCCTTAAGCAAGCTCCGCGCGCCTAGTATGAACATCTAACTAAATTTCTTCTCACATATGGGTTTGTTCGTGGAAGTGTTGACAAAACACTGTTCATAATTCTCACGTGCTAATTACACAGATTTATGTTGACAACATGATTGTTGGTTCAACATCACCTAAACTGTTGAATTTTTTTTCAGGTGCAATGTCCAACAAGTTTGAAATGAGCATGGTGGGAGAACTAACATACTTCCTAGGCCTCCAAGTAAAACAAGATGAAGGTGAAATATTTATCTCATAAAGCAAATATGCTAAGGAAATGATCAAGAAATTCTAGCTTGAAGGGGCTAAACATATGCGCACACCTATGGGAACAAGCGACACAATTGCCAAAGACGATGCTAGAGAGGATGTTGATCCAACACTGTAACGTTCTATGATAGGGAGTCTTCTATACCTTATGTCTACTCGTCCTGACCTAATGTACAATGTTTTTGTGTGTGTGCTAGGTACCAAGCGAAGCCCAAAATATCACATCTTAAGGCTGTGAAAAGGATTATCAGATATGTTGAAGGAACAACTGAGCTGGGCGTTTTCTTTTCAAAAGATACCAATCTCAATTAGGTGGGATTTAGTGACTCAGATTAGGCTGGTGATGTAAACGATCGAAAGAGCACAAGTGGAGGGTGTTTCTTCTTGGGAAACAATCTAGTGTCGTGGCATAGTAACAAACAAAACTGCGTGTCACTGTCTACGGCAGAATCGGAGTACGTTGCGGCGGGGAGTTGCTGCACTCAATTGTTGTGGTTAAAACAAATGTTGAGTGACTATGGAGTTGAGAGCAAGATCCTGGTCATATACTGTGACAACATCAGTGCCATCAACATATCCAAAAACCCTGTCCAACACTCTAGAACCAAGCATATTCACATTAGGCACCACTTTATTATAGATTTGGTTGAGCAAGAGGTTTTAAGGCTGGAATACGTGAAAACCAAAAACCAAATTGCCAATATTTTTACAGAATCTTTAGACCATGAGAAATTCGTAAATTTGCGAAAATCACTTGGTCTATGTGTTTTTTAAACCTCTGTCCCCTGATGTTTGTTGCATTGTTGTTTCAACTATTTCTATTTTTATGAAATGCAACTGATTGTGTGACTCTGGTTGTTGTTGCAGCACGTTCCCCCATAGAGGCTTGGCATTGCATGTCCTATAATATATATATATATATATATATATATAAATATATTTTAAAAGTGTGGGTAAGGCTAAAGTAGTTTGGGGGGCACGGCGTTCGCTGCGACGATGCTACCTTACAAAATAACCTAACTGCGATTGTTTTTGAGGATGAAGAAGAGGTGCACGACGTTCGCTGCGACGATGCATTCTCATCAAAAACACTCTTGAATTCTTGTAGTTCCGCACTCTTGCATGAAAATTTTGATAAGTCAAGCTAATGTTGGGTGGATGCTGGCACAACATGTGAGTTCTGAAGAAGCGATTATTTCAAATCAAGAAATCAGAGTATCTGTTATTTTTTCATTCTTTTCGGTATAAGGTTGTTGGTTTATATGAAAATCCTGGCCTTGTTATTTTTTGTTAACCAACTATCTATTTTAGTGGATGCTTGGTGCATTAAATGGTGATAACCCCTTTTTAATCATGTGCTACCTTACTGCCATCCCAGCACAAAGTTTCTCTCTCCCACTTAACACACTACTAGCCAAATAACTTCCTACCCACTAACCCATCTCCTCACGCTAGCGCCTCTTCGATAACCGCCTGCATATTTCACTTCACTCACCACTTTTTAGGCGTAATCATTGATGCTCCCGCCTCACCCAATTTGAACCTTAAAACTCTAGCCAAGGGTGATGATATGGCTGAGGGGGAGAATGCTGCGAGTACCCCGAAAGACGTCCCCATTGACATTCCAGCAGACGCCACTGTTAAGGAAGAACAAATTCCTCTCAGTGCTTTGAAGAAGAAGGGAAAAGCAATACCCAGTGGTGTTAAGACAACATCTGGGAAGAAGCGAAAAGCTCCAGGGTCAACAAAAGCACGTGCCAACCCAGTTGTTGAGACATCACCACCAAAATTACCCATTCCTCCTTGCTCGGAGGATGACCAGTCAGACAACCCTGCTCTTTCTGTGAACAAAGCTTGCACGTTGGAGTTTTATGATGACACCGCGGAGAAGCGCTGTAAAAACATGAAGAATGCTCACTGTTTGGGAGAAAAACAAATGGATGAGGTAACCTTCACTTCCAACAACCTCATTCTCTTCTTCCAGAGCCGTAATTTGCTTTCGACTGTTTCTGGGCTTCTTCCTTATTTTCCAAGTATTGTCCGCTTGTTTTATTGTAATTTGTCTGCTGAGTTTGGGAATTAGTCGTCTGCCAACTACAGGAAGGTTTATTGTCACGGTCATGTTGTGACCATTACTGCCGAGACAATTAACGCAACATTTGTTCTGTCAGACTAAGATGTGGATTTGGTGGAGGATCTTGATGCTGTAGCAGCTGTCATCACATGAGGAAACTTGGTACGATGGGTACAGCCAATAAGGGAGTTGGGTCTTACCCATCTCTACTCAGTGTTGCACAAACTCTTAACCTACAATCGGTTTCCTACATCCAATGTAATTGTGGTCACCCAACACCATGGTTGTTGGTTGTACAAAATTGGCCTCAACAAAAAATTCAACCTGGGCAATGTCATCTTTGATCAACTCGCTAACATGGGTGCAAAGCCTCCTCTTGGGTCTTTGCCATTTCCTTCTTTGTTATGCAGGTTGCTGAAGCAGCAAGGCATTTCAATGCCATCCAAGCAGAACCAAAAAGAGACTCCTTCCAACTATGCTATCAATGTCAGTCTTTTCTATGGCTCCAAAATGAAACACTTTCCCTGGTGTGATTCCTCCTCCAAAGCACGTACTACCGATGAGGACACCTCCGATGCTGTCCCAACGGTTCCTATAGCAACTCTTCAAAGTATTCTCAACTGGGTGGAAGATTTAGCAAGCTCCGTCGTCGCCGTGCAAGCCGAGCTCAAATTTCAGCTTTCCTCACAAAAAGGGGGAGTAGGAGCAAGTGGTTTGGAGGTTGCTAGGAAGGCAGATGCTAGGAAGGTTGCTGAACCAGTTGTTGTGGAAGCAAAGGAAGCGGAGGGACTCAAGGACGCTGCAAACTAATTATCCCCTATCCCTTATCCCCTCTGACTATTTGAAAAACATGTTATTGGTATTTGGCTGCTACAATACGTTTTTCTTTTTTGTTATGTTTTTGCTTTGATTATGTTGGGATAATTATTTTTTTTTGACTCTGCTAGTTTTGTGTTATGGATATGGATGTCTTTTCCTCTATGCAGTGTTGTGATACTTTACGTGTATGAATATTCACTTGGCATATCTGTAGTATGCATATTTGCAGGGAGAGCATGGAGTATGTTGTTGCAGAGCTTGTTGTTATAACAAGAATTTGAGCACACACTTGCTTTGCTTTTGTGAAGAAAGCGAAAAGGGGGAGATTGATAGAGTTGGATAACTCTAATAATATTTTCCAAATTGTTTAGCTAACATCAATGTGTAGTTTTGCTTTCTTCTCTTTTCAGGTTTTATGAGAACGTGTGCTCAAGGGTTGCAGACTTGGAAAAGAAGTCGTTAAAAGTCAAAACCACGTTCTTGAAACGTGTGAAGAAGGGCTTCTATCATGGTGAACATGAAGACTGTTGTTGGCGTGATTATCGCAACAACACCTTGTCGCAGAAGAGTGGAAAGAGTGGAAACGACAAAACTTGGACGCTACTCTACCAAGCTGAGCCACCACTTCACATCTCAAATCAGTTGAGAAATCCAAGGATGTGAACACTATAAATAGAGAGCTTCATTGGTGTTATAGGGACACCAGTTTTTAGAGAGATAAATTCATTACTTTGAATTAAATTGTTTTACTCTCTTAGTTTGTTTCAATCTCTCTAAGTCTTTTAGTGAGATTGTATTTTCATAGGATAGTTGGTTAGATAGCTAGATCTTGTACGCTATCTGTAACTATTCCCTTTTCGTTTTTAATAAGAGTTTTTGGTCGTGAGACTCGCGTGAGTATAAATTATATCCCACGCAAAAATACTTGAGTGTTCTTTCTGTTTCTTTACTATTGTGTTGGTTGTTTGTACAACACAAGATCTTGTTGTCGAATTTGTTATTACAACACACACTCATACGGTTGAGATACACTTTCAACTGCGAAAAATCGAGATGGACTATAGTAAAGAATCAGCAGTGAAGTGTGTGAAGATGATAGTAGATGAACAAATGAAAATGCAAGGGGATGAACTCTCCTTTGATGTTGAGGTTGGGCTCGAAGACAAGAACGAAGAACTGGAGGGCATGACAGTTCCTAATTTTGAAGTTTCTTATATGTAACTAATTCAGAGTATTGAACCACATGTATTTCTCCTCCTCACCTCACTCCTACTCCTCAGGAACCTAGAAAAATTAAGGGTACATTAATTATTTAATGTTTGCTTTATGAAACTTAAGTAATTACATGTCTAATAACGTACGTAGTAACATTTTAGTATTCAAACTGCCTACATACATCAGTTCAGATTGCAGCTTAACTAGATCAATTCATAACTTCATATTGCCTTTTGATTTATTGGTTGTACTTTTTGTTGTTAATATTCAAATTTAATTATTCATTCAAAGTTTCATGATTTAAAAATAAATAATATATATATATATATATATATATATATTGTTAACATATTCATGCTATGTGAACATTTTATTTTTTTTCAGAAAATTAAATTTTGTGAAAAAATTAAGAAAAAAAGTTTATATATTAAAAAAATCATGATTTATTAAAATTTATATATCCTACCAATTAAACATAATACAAATGACTAAATGAAGAAAAAAACGATCTTCTAGACATTCGGAAACGAAATTAATAGCAAGAATTAGAGAATTAATGCCTTAAATTATGAAAGAGAAATTATTTGTAATTTTATTTTCCCTTTATTTATAGCCTAATCTCATCTCATGACATAAAGCTTGTGACGTCATCCACTGATTTCATATTTCGATTCACGTGGGTTTAATTTTGAGGAGATGACCGATTTATTGTCTATGTGAGACACTGTAATATCATAATACGTAATATCGGTATGTATAAGCTGATACACATGCTTTGCATATACATATTGAGAGGTTTCATAGTGAGATAAGTTCTACATGTTGATACATAGAACGAGGTTTCGAAAATTAGTTCATTTCTTAATTTGTGACGATGACATTAGTATAAGTGGTTGATTATACGCTGCTTTGATTCATCTATGCTTGCGGACTTTTCGTAACCCAGAACAGTGATGTCTAGGGCGATAGTGATTGACTTAGCTAGAAGTGCTCGACTGTCAGTCGTACAGAATCGCGTCTCGGTGACACGAGTTCATTAAATCCGCCTGAGACGTTCAGAAAGATTTATTGCATAAGAAACCCGGCCGGTTGGAATTTATTCTGTATGTAATAATTAAGATCTGAATCAGATCACTCACAAATAAATATATTAATTAATTGTGAGTTGTCAACAAACTCAATTAATTAATGGATTTAGTAAATATTAAATGCAGGAAATAGTTAATGACAAGAGGGTCACATCCGTAATTTGAATGAATCAACATGAGTTCAATATTTATTCTATAGTTGATAAATATTTATAATGGAATTATACTTTGTTGCATTCCATAGAATAATTAATTTGAGGATAAATTAAATTGAATTAATTCATTTAAGTTTAAGTTGGACCAAACAATTAATTAAATTTAATTGGGCCCAAAAGTGACTTGGAAATTAATTTAATTAAGTAATGGATTTGACCAAGTCAAATTAATATTAAATTATTCAAATTTGAATTTTAATAATAGATGGAATTGTAGAGAGATAAAAGTGGGATATTAGTTCTATTATTTGAGATCTTATTCATTCACCTTAGAAACTCTAACCTAGCCCAAAATATCTATAAAAGGAGCCTCAATTTCTCTCTCCTCCTACACTGAAATTGGCGCCCCCCACAGAGAAATATTTCTCCATTTTTTGAAATTTTAAGGAGTATTCAACGCTGCAATTTTCGTTCTTGTTTCTCCTAAAATACTTGATAGATTCCCCCACACGATATTGAAGTAGTAGATTGGGAATATGTTAGAAGTTTTCGAGGTAGGATCGAAGGAGATCAAGTGAAGATTCCATCAGAGTGGATTGTTGTTCATGGCCAACGATCCAAATCGTTTCTCCACAAGCGGAGAGTTGCGTAGGAGAATGTATAATTTAATTAATTCCACAATTATATTCTCCTGTGTGTATTAAATGCTGAAGAATTAATTATTTGAGCAATTAATTAAACATGTGGATCTTGCGCATTTATGAGCATCTCATACGGGTTCTATCACGATTTATTTTGGAAGAAAGAAGTCTGGGATGGCTGATAAGATCTTGTGAAATCCTAAAAACAAATCCAAAATTTTTGTTATGTGTTGAAGTTGGTCAATAATGCACATAAGAGTAGATTGATCAACAACTCGATAAGCAAATAGATCAACAGCTCGTTTGAACACTTATGCCTATTTTAAGCAGATGAATTTTCACGTATAATTTGCTACCATTAAGTAGTTAATTGATGTTAAAAACGTTTAACAAAGAATTAATCATGATTAAGGCAGTTATAACATAAATTAAGCACAATATATGCAAGGTGTACCTAGAACAAAAGCAGATAAGACAAGTTAATAATTTGGTAAATTATGATAATACCCTAATTAAACATCACTGTAGACATTTTTCGGAACCTTATCATGCTTAATTCAGTTTTAAACATGTTATTACATAATGTTTTCAGATTTGAACAATCAAGCACAGAGATTAAAACCCAATAAACTTCAAACCCTAAACATGTGGCATACTTATCTAAACATCATTCATGATATCAACCCAAACCAGTAAAGCATGACATAAAAACAAACCTTCCCAGGCTTGGATTTTTGCGAACAGAACATCAAGAGTTCGAAAATCCTAATGCTTATAAAGAGCACGAGGTTCAGGCGTGAGCTTGCCCTAGAATTGATTCAACATTTCAGGTAATGGAATAGGTAACACATGTGAAGATGATGTAGAAGATGAAGATATGATGATAAATATGGGTAAAAATGGTTCAAAGAACTGTAAGGAATTTGGTTACAGAAAGCTTGGAGAGCGAAAATGGTAGTTTTGTAGAAAGTTTGAATATGAAAGTGTAAGGACGACGATGGTCAAACAACACACATATATAGATTTTAATTGAATGGCACAGATAGAAAGAACAAAAAGTAAAGTCAATTAGCGATTGAGATTACTCCTTAAATTTAATCATTTTCCGCATGTTCTATGGTTTGTCTGCACACGACAAAACCCTTGACATTCTCTCTCTCCTAAAATATCTTTTTATTTCCTCGATACGTGTTCTGAGGACTGCAATCATTTAATGTTAAAGTCTTTTTGCCTCACATTTTTGACAAAAAATAACTTTTAAAATTATATTATTATATATATTTCAATAAATATTAATAATGATAATCATTGGATAATAAATAAGGAAAGAGTTAGAGAAATAAATATCATAGATATCTCGTTGCTCAGGTTCCCCCTTAACTAATGTCTTACAGATCTTTCATTATTGTAACGGCCTGGTTGTACTAGCCTTTGCTTAACGACCTGCTAAGAACAGATCATTTGAAATGTTAGAATTTAAAGCGTATTAACTGCATTGGTGAAATAACCTATAGATCGATAGTATATATTTTGCAAACGATCTGTGTTTGGATATGAAGCTTAAGTCTTCATTCTATTTGCAAAACAATCTGTTAGTGAAAATATTAATTTTGATAGGGACTAATATCAGCACGACTTTTATAAAGAGAAAATGAATCTCACTATGGCGGAGGATGAATTAGGCTCTGATATACACAAAGGCGAAGAAGGATCTGATGATCCTTTATGTTCTAACTAATGTCCAAAGGGCGGGGTCTTAGTATTCCTTACCTCTGCTATGTATGATAATCACGTTTATAGTACTATTCGACATATGTCAATTTCATGTCTGACATGTGTCATAGTAACACAATTATGAGGCAATGAAATCTTACCACCAAAGCGGGGACCACTTCAACATGGTAAATCATGATTGGTCGAGGTTCATTTACGCGCAATATTTACACCTAGTAGGTCTAATATATATTAATGATTTACCCTTTATATACCTAATTATATATACTTCATCATTTGCTTTACACACAAGAGAGAATGAACATTTATTATTTCACACATTCTTCATGAGTTTACACAAACTGACTTGAGCGTCGGAGTATCTTCCTGGAGAACCCCCGACCCTTCCTCCGATCTTTTTTTGCAGGCCTTTTCTACGACTTAAGGACCGAGTTAATCATTCAATCTTTCTGTATGGGAGCTGAAGCCATTAATCCTAAGAAAATTGGTGCAAAAGCCTTAGAACCATAAAAAGATATGGCGCAGTAACCTTAAAGATGTAAGAATAAGGCGTAGAAGCCTTAAATAACAAAGTATGGTGTAGAAACCTTAGAATATAAAGAACAGGGCATTAAAGCCCTAACATTTTAAAAAATAAGGCACAAAAGCCTTGAAACGTAAAGAGCACGGCGCTGAAGCCTATAAATAGTTAGAATTAGGCGCTGAAGCCACTATAGAAAAATAAATTGTAAAGAAGCCAGTAATGATAAGAAATATGCGATGAAGTCAATAATGAAATCCAAACATCAACGTCATGGATTGAAATTTAGCACTGATGCCATTACTCGAAATCTGGGGTGATGAAGCCACCAACTAAAAATTGATGTTGAAGTCATTTTTCCTTTAAAATTTCATGGCGATGGGTCAGTCCGATCTACCTCATTTCAGACAGCCGATGGGTTAGCCCGATGCATGTATTGCCCAAGAAGTCTGGCGTGCAAGTGATCGAGAACGAGAACAATGAGCTAATCACGACAAGATTGCAGACATTCTGGAGAGTCTGCACAGACTACATGAAATTTAACAAGGTAACCAGGAAGGATCACTTTGCACTACTGTTCATTGATTAGATGCTCGAGCAGTTTGCAGGAAACAAGTTCTTCTATTTCCTTGATGGATATTCAGGTTATATGCAAATATTGGTAGCGCTCGAGGACCAAGTGAAGATGGCGTTCACTTATCTCTTTGGAACTTTCGCTTACCGAAGAATGCCTTTTGGTTTGTGCAACGCCCCTGGGGCGTTCCAAAGGTACAAGATGAGTGTATTCTCATACCTCCTTGAGTACTGCATTGAGGTATTTATGGACGACTTCACAGTTTATGGAAGCAGCTTTGGGCAATGCCTTGAGCACTTGGAGAAGGTTCTACAAACATGTGTCTAGAAAGGCTTAGTGCTCAACTACGAGAAATGTCACTTCATGGTCAAGGAACGAATCGTGTTTAGCAATGTCATCTCTGATAAAGGAATTGAAGTGGATCATGTCAAGGTGGAGGTAATTGCCAAGCTACCATACCCAACAAATGAGAAGAAACTATGGGGATTCCTTAGCCGCGTGAGCTTCTACCGCCGCTTGGTCAAGGACTTTGCCAAGGTAGCCCAACCGATGACCAAGCAGCTCCATAATGATGTGCCTTGGGATTTCAACGAGGAATGCAAGAAGGCATTCCAGATCTTGAAGAACCACTTGATCTCGGCACCAATAATTAGACCACCCGAATGGAGGATGCCGATAGAGCTATTGTGTGACACTAGCGGCTACGCCATTGGAGCAGTCCTTGGCTAAAGGATTGGCAAGGAGAGCCATGTGATTTACTGTGCTTCGAAAACCCTTACCGGAGCCCAGATCAACTATACCACCGCGGAAAAAGAGCTCATTGTCATGGTATTTTCTTTTAAAAAGTTTTGCTCCTATCTCTTCGGGAGCAAGACATTGGTGTACACAGATCACGCATCTTTGAAATACCTCATGGCCAAGAAGGATAGCAAGCCACGCCTGATAAGATGGATCTTGCTACTCAAAGAGTTTGACATTGAAGTGAAGGACAAAAGTGGAGCCCAAAATCATGTGGCTGACTACTTGAGCAGGATCTTGAGGGAAGAAGAGGACACACCTCAACGAGAGATTTCCTGACGATGAGCTGTAGGCATTTCCGAGCCATGGTATGCTGACATAGTCAACTACACCATCACGAAAACTTTCCGTATGGAGCTTGACCAGTACCAGAGAGGAAAGATCAAGAAGATGAGAAAGTCATTCATCTGGGATGACCCGTATTGATGGAAGAAGTGCACTGAGTTAATCCTCCTAAGGTGTATACCCGAGGAAGAGCAAGGAAGCATACTTGAGCATTGCCACGAGAGGGAATGCAGAGGATATTTTGAGCCAAGTCGTACGGCAAGGAAGATCCTAAACAGTGGGTTCTACTAGCCCATAATCTTCAAGGATTGTTTTGAAAATTGCAGAACTTGCAATCGATGCCAAAGAGAATGAAATATTTCCAAGATAGACGAGATGCCCTTGGTACCTATCTTGCCAGCAGAGATTTTTAACATATGGGGAATGGATTTCATGGGGCCCTTGTCCAAGTACACAGGAAATCATTATATCTTTCTAGCAGTTGATTATGTCTCTAAGTGGATAGAAGAAATTGCAACCCGAAATACAAATGCCAGAACTGTAGAAGAATTCCTAAAAGGATACATCTTCAGCTGATTTGGCGTGCCCAAGAAGATAGTCAACGAACGAGGAAAATATTTTTACAACTCAACCATCACTATCTTGCTCAAGAAGTATGGAGTCCACAACCGTATGTCTACACCATACCATCCACAAGCCAATGGGCAAGCTAAAGTCTCCAATCGCATTGTGAAGAACATCCTGAGAAAGGCAATTGGTGAGACAAAGAAGGACTTAAGTGATCACCTTGACGACGCACTTTGGGCATACAGGAAAGCATACAAGACTAACTTTGGAATGTCTCCATATCGCATGGTATATGGGAAGCTTTGCCATTTACCAGTCGAGCTGGAGCACAAGGCGTTTTGGGCAGTGAGCAAGAACAACCAAGATTGGGATGAAGCAGTTGAAGGAAGAAAGCTAAGTCTACAAGAGTTGGAGGAAATACAACTTGAGGCCTATGACAATGCTTCCTTGTACAAGAAAAAGCTAAAGAAGTGGCATGACCACATAGCCCGAGGAAGGAGGTTCAACAAAGGTGAGCTGGTACTCTTATACCAAAGTCGTCTCAAGTTCTTCTCTGGCAAGCTGTTCACCAAGTGGGAAGGACCATACATGGTTTGTGAACACTACCCCACTGGGGCAATAGACATTCAAGATACAAAAACCAAGAAGATGTTCAAGTTAAGTGGGAATAGGCTCAAAGATTATTATGGATATCGCCCTGGAAAATAAGTAACGGACCTTGCCCCAGAAGGTTCCACTAAAGCTTGACCAAGAAGTAGCACTATGTCGATGCCAATGACGTTAAATCAAGGCGCTAGCTAGGAGGCAACTTGGTATTAGAATTTCTTTCTGTTTTTCTTTTATTTTATTTTGGTTTGTTTTTATTTTTAGCATAGGGGCCAAATTGACTCATTCTAGCACTTTGCCTTGAGCAGAGTGTGTGAGTGGAGGGCAAGGAAGGTCCCTGACTAGATATTCCTCTTGGCCAACTCAGGGAAAAGAATTTTTCATTCCAAGAAAACCCTAGTTTTTGTCTTGTGCAGGAAGACATACTTGCTCAGAATCGACAAGACGGTCCAGCAGATGTACGAGGCCCAACTACCATACTTCGAGCACGTGGGATTCAGGTGTGCCCCTGCTTCCCCTAGTTTATGACCTCCCATTTCTTTTTTAGTTTGGTTAGTTTT
>JAPKLX010002204.1:0-14689 GCA_026898415.1 Leonotis leonurus
TGTTTCGAAAGACCATCATCAACACTAATCTTTAGGGTTCCCAACAATTTCCCCCTTGTTGATGATGTCGAAACCACACTTTTACAAAAGGATCCTATCAGCATAATACAGATCGGTCTGGTCTGGTTTTCCAGTTTGATCAGATTACGTTATTAAGTTTATAACGTTTAAGGATATTTTTATATGTGTTCTGGACAATAAAAAGTTGTCATCAGAAACTCAAACTGGATTCATATATTTATAGAGTCAAAGAGAGTTTTACAAATATCCAAAACAAGAATGAGAAGGTGCAGATCATAAAAGATAGAAAATGAAAAGACTATCTGCTCTTTCTCTTCTCCTCCTGTTGCCTCTTTAATTTTGCTCTGGTCTCGTCAGAGATGAGCTGAACACTTTCATACACTCCCTCTCTTACTCTAATGTAATCTGGATCTTCAGCATCCACTTTGTACCCTCTGTTTTCTGCTAGCTGGTTTATGAAATTTAGCAGAAATGTCTTGTCAGGGAGGTCTGTCCCGGGAATAGTAGGACAGGTCCTGAACTCCCTTTCTGGAGCAGTTATCTGGACTTGGGCTTTAGCAGCAGCATCTCTGATCTCTCCCACCAAATCCTTTGCATCATTCTGCTCTAGGTAAAGGTTGAATGCTTCATCTGTTGTCCCCTCACAGTAAAGAGGTTCTTTTAGAAAATAACGGCACATTATAAATCCATACTTCAGTCCTTCATATCCCTCCTTCAGATGATCTGGGACCCAGTTGGTCTCTCCCTGTTTTGTCAAAGATCTGCGTATGGGAGCAGAAGAGAACCAACTTGATCCAGCTCTTTTCTTTTTCTTGGGAGGTTGGGATTGACTTGAGCTTGGGGTAAATGTCTTCTGGGCTTGAAATGAGGGAGAGCTGGCTGGTTTCTTTGCAGTTGATACACCAGATCCAGACAAGCTCTTCTGTTTCTTCTTTTCTTGCGCAGCAGCAGCAGATGGCATTCTCTTTCCACTCCCTTCCCCCTTTTCGACATCATCAATGAAGGATTGAATGAATGTCTTGAGAGAGGTGACTTCGTTTTTCATCTCAGCGATCTCCTTAGCAGATTCAATGCTGCTAGACAGCAGCGAGGTGATGTTGAGATTGGAATCATTGATCTGCCTCTGAAGAAAAGTCTGTGTTTTGGCCAGATCAGATTTAATCTCTTCTTGAGCTGCCTTGATGTCTGCTGTTTCATCAAAATAAGATTTGAGCAGAGTGGATGTTGGATATTGCAGATCGCGTAGCTTCCTTTCAACAAAGTTTTTGCCGTCTGTTTCGAATTGTCTGAGTAGCAGTCTGGTGTAGGAGTTGGCTTCTTTGACTATGTCTGCTGTGAGTCCATCAGTCTGCTCCTGGACAATGGCATGTACCATGTCTTTCTCTTTGGCTGCAAAGGCACTGATGATCTTGTACATTTCCTTCACTTTGAATTCTGTAGAAAACAGATTCTGATCAATCTGTGCCTTACGTTCTTCAGCGGCAGCTCTGTCATCATCCATTTTCTTGCTTATCTCTTCAAGTTTCAAGCGGCAGATGCGCCTCAGATCAGTGTCGACCTGGTGGACATGAGATTGCAGATGGTCGTTGAATTCTGTCAGTATGCGTGTGGCTTCATCTTGGACCGTGGTCAGCGTTCCATACATATACTGATCCACCTTCTTGGCAATAAGATCTCTGATTTGAACATTAGATAGGGATTGATGCTGGTCCATCAATATATCTTCCATGGTGAATGTTTGCACATGTATATTCTGGGCAGCTGCAACACCAGGAGTGATGATGTCATTAGTAAGCTCGCCTCCGATGTTTTGTCCAAGGAATTCTGCTTTTGCTGGTTCTCCCTTGGTTGATGCTGGTGGAGTAGTGATCTGCTCACCAGTGTCAGTCATGACCTGGTCTGTAGATGTTTCTGTTAGTGCTGCATCCGGTTGATGAGCATCAGATGGGGCAGTCTCATCATCGTCTTTATCCACAACGCTGTCATAAAATTGTAATTTCCCAGCTTTCTCATAAATCTCTCTCAGATTGATCTGCAGCTTCTGAGCTTCGAGCTGGGCAATTGCAAGAATGGATTGTGAGAAACTTTCTCTTAGCTCAGTAACTGAAGAGACTTCAAAAATGTTCAGCAGCGTGGCTTCCTCTGCCTTGAGCTGATCAATCGATCTGATTTTAAGAAGCGCATCTAAGACATAGAACTCCTTGTCTTTAATCAGCAACAGCAATTTGACCCTTTTTGCTGCATCATAGCTCTCTGGCGTGAGCTGGATGCCTGGAAATGTGTTAAGCACGGCTCTATCTGCTTCAGCTTCAATCATCTTCACCACAGATCGTGCTGTGTTCTTCTCCACATCTTCATCAGAAGATTCGATTTCTTCTTCTTCCTCCTCATTGATTTGTTCCAGAGGCTCAGCAGATGATGAACTTATTGTGTGAGCGGGGGAGAAATCCCTGGTCTGGTCTGGGTGTACTGCTGTTAGAGGCTCTACTTCCTCTGGTTCATCAACCAATACAATATATTCTTCCTCAACCTCCTGTTGAGGGAGTGTAGTTTCCTGTGCTGGTTCTGGGCTCTGTTCTGTCTCAGCCAATTTTTGAAGCTTTCGTCGTTTAGGTTTTGGTGGTTGGGCTGCTGTTGATATATCAGTTTCAACCGAGCTGGCTCTCCTGGTTGTTCTCTTGGTAGGAGTTTTCTCTGTTTGCTTCTCCTTAGTTGTTTGAGATTTTGTGGAGCGATCTGCTGGACCAGAAGGAGGGATCCAAATAGGATTTGAACTCCCCATTTCCATCAGAGCTCTGAAGACTACAGGATCTTTAGCTCTGGCAATCAAGTTTGCTGAAATGCCCATTGACATTTCCAGCTGATGCTGATCCTTTGGAAAATGCTACCTGGTGTTGAATTCAACCATCGTATCCCACTGATGTTGAGGGAAGAATGACTCAAGCATAAAGCTTATCTTTGTTGAATGACGCAGGCTGCTTCTTTTTACTTCAATTCCAGGAGAGCTGCCTTTCACAAATAAAATCATTTTGGCCTCCTTTGCCAACAGATCGTACAAGATCCTGCTCCAGTTGACTGGCAGATTAAGAACCACGGCGGCCATTATCCTGAACTTCTCGGGGGTCACCTGGTCATAGGATCCATTGTGATTTAAGAAAATCCTCTGTACGAATTCAAAAACGATTCTGAACTCTGGCGCAAGAAGTGCACGGACAAACATCCTGTTGGTGTAATGGATGGGGACTATCATGACCATTTCCACAGCTTCTTGCAGCTGTTCTGCGGTAATCTCTCCAAGGTCAAGTCCCTCATCCTTCACCTTGTAAGCAGCGTTGATGATGTTGATGACATTATAAGGTGTGTTGCTTACTGTATTTCCTTTGCTCACCCTGATGGTGGCCTCATCTCCACCTCTCTCTCCCTGCCACGAGAGGTAGAAGGCAGCAACTTCCTTGGGTAGGAAGTGCACAGGGTGTGAGGATATAATCTTGTGGAAACCTACAATGAACATAGCAGTGTAGATGTGAGCACTATCCTTCCATCAGTGAAGTATAAGTGCCACAAGAACAGTTTATGCAGTTCTATGTATTTTATAGCTATCACATACAAGAGAAAAGATACAGAGTAAAAACATTTAGACATTTGAATACGAATTAAAAGCGAAACATGAAACCTTTGCACTGACGAACGAGATCAAATGCCTTCTCCAGTTTATGAAACTCGAAGGTATCAAGAACCGCAAAAAGGTCTTGGTGAATATAAGGTTTCAGATAGGTTGCTTGTTCCAGAAAAGCAGACGATTTGGGAGCCATTTTTGCTAAAAAGAGAGAATTTTGCAAGAAAGAATTTTGGGAGGCAGAAAATTTGCTAAGTGTTTGAAAAAGGTTTGTAAGCGTAAGTGATACACGAACCGCCTTATCAGTCTATATACGCGAAAGAGAAGATAAACAAGGTAATAAAATATTGAGAAATTCTTCCCTTTTTACAGCTTTCCCGCCTTTCCATGTACTAGGTTTTCTACCCATAGTCGCCTCTTCTTTCCGTATGATGCACGCGCTATGATCGAACGGTTATGAGATGGCGCGTTATTTTTGATGCAATCTTTTATCTCCCTTTTTCTAGATTTGGTAGATATTTTTCTCGATCACGTCTCCCAATTACTGCATGCAATCATCAAAAATAGATGATTTTGAAATCTAATGTTAGAATAGAGATAATTAGTCGTCGTATATAGTTGACCTTTCCCCCTTAACCAAGTAATGGAATAATAATTAATAATAAATATTAATCCACGTGTCGTTGGGTAATCTGGTTGAGGTCAATCTGGTTGAGCGTCTGTTAATCACTTTCTGTTCATGATATCTCTTATCTTTCTGGTTGAAGCTTTTCTGGTTCAACTTTCTGTTAAAGTTTAACTAACTTCACTTTGAGACTTGCTGGTTTGAGACTCTCTGGTTTAGCTTTCTGTCTCTGTTCAATCTGGTTGCTTTTTAGTAATTCCTGGTTGGAATTTTATTTAATCTGTATTGACATGTGTGTTAGTGATCTGGTGTTAGTTCCCTGTAGGAATTTCTAGTGATCTGGATCATGATGATCTGTTTTTGTTTCCCTGTAGGATTTTATCAATCTGGATCATAATGATCTGGTTTAGATCAATCTGGTTTAGATCAATCTGGTTAGATCAATCTGGTTAGATCAATTTGGTTTAGATCAATCTGGTTAGATCAATCTTGTTTAGATCAATCTGGTTCTATCCTCAAGATTTAAGAGTCCTAGCTTTCCACAAAGCATCTTAAATCTTTCTTCTGGTAATGCCTTAGTGAGGATATCTGCTCTCTGAACTTCAGTATGTATTTTCTCAATCTGTACATGTTTTCTTTCAACATGATCTCTTGTGAAGTGATGCCTTACGTCAACATGTTTGCATCTGGTGTGCAGCACTGGGTTCTGTGTAATTGCTATAGCACTTGAGCTGTCACAGAAAATTGGTATTTCCTTGACATCAATCTCATAGTCTTTAAGCTGTTGTCTTAACCACAGTATTTGTGCACAACAACTTCCAGCTGCCATATATTCTGCCTCTGTAGTTGAAGTGGCAACTGATGTCTGTTTCTTTGAGAACCAAGAAATCAGTTTATTCCCTAAAAACTGACATGTACCAGATGTTGACTTTCTGTCCAGTTTACATCCAGCATAGTCTGAATCAGTATATCCAGATAGCTCAAAATTGTCTTCACATGGATACCATAATCCTATATGGGCTGTTCCCTTTAGATATCTTAGTATCTTCTTAGCTGCTTCCATGTGAGACTCTTTGGGATTTGCTTGATATCTAGCACATACTCCTACTGCATAGGTAATGTCAGGTCGACTTGCAGTTAGATAGAGTAATGATCCTATGATCCCTCTGTATTGTGTAACATTTGCTGTTTTTCCTTCGGGATCTGGACCAATTTTTCCATTGGTCTGCATTGGTATTTTTACAGAGTTACTGTCTTTTAATCCAAACTTGGCTAGCAGATCGTTGATGTATTTTGTCTGATTGATAAAGATACCATCTGGTAGCTGCTTGACCTGCAAACCTAAAAAGAAACTCATTTCTCCCATCATGGACATTTGATACTTATTTTTCATAAGTTCAGCAAATTTGTCACATAGATAGGTGGATTGAGATCCAAAGATAATATCATCTACGTAGATCTGGACTAAGAGAATATGTTCTTTGATTTTGATAACAAACAGAGTTTTATCAACAGATCCTCTTTTGAATCCAGATGCTAGTAGGAAGGTAGATAAGGTCTCATACCAAGCTCTAGGAGCTTGTTTTAGACCATAGACTGCTTTAGCTAGTCTGTATACTTTCTGATCTGGATCTGCCTCTTCAAATCCAGGTGGCTGTTCCACATATACTTCTTCTTCAAGAATACCATTGAGGAAGGCACTTTTCACATCCATCTGGTACACCTTGAATCGTCTGTGAGCAGCATATGCTAAGAACAATCTTATTGCTTCTAATCTGGCTACTGGTGCGAATGTTTCATCGAAATCAATGCCCTCTTGTTGATTATAGCCTTTAGCTACTAATCTGGCTTTGTTTCTGACTACTTCACCATTCTCATCTCGTTTGTTTTTGAACACCCATTTTACACCTATTACACCTTGGTGTTTGGGTCTGTCCACGAGATACCAGACTTCATTTCTTTTGAACTCATTGAGTTCTTCTTGCATTGCTGTTATCCAATCTGCATCTTGAAGTGCTTCATAAGCATCAGATGGCTCCATGCGAGAGAGGTAACAGCTCAACAATGCACTTTCTCCATGCATTCTTCTAGTCCTCACACGATCTGATGGGTTCCCAACGATCTGTTCTGGTGGATGATCTTGTATCCATCTTCTTCTCCTGGTTATTTCTTCATCAGATAACTCAGGATCAGGTTGATCTGTTGGTTCCTCAAATTCAGGGTGTGCTGTTGACGTAGCATGAAATGGATTCTCATCTGGGCTTTCTTCTGGATGTTGATCATCATTTGTGATAATTGTATCATTGACTTCTGTTGATGATCTGTTCTCATCCAGGTTAGGTAGTAATATCCCCCCTTGCTGTATGATCTCCTCAGCAACAGGTTGAGTGATAATTTCTTCATCCTCACTCCTAGAATTCCAGATAAGAACATCTTCTAGTAATAGATCATTCATCCTTCTGGTTGTGACCTGATTGTCTGTCTGCTTTTCATCTGGTGATCTGTACTCAACAATAGACTCATCAAAAACAACATGAGGTGTTACTTCCACAATATGAGAATTCTTATTGTAAACTCGATAAGCTTTACTGATATCAGAATATCCTAAGAATATTCCAGGGTCAGTTTTGCTATCAAAAGTTTTCAACTGAGATTTCCCATTATTGTGTATGTAACATAAACAGCCAAAAGTTCTAAAATTGGAAATTTTAGGCTTTCTGTTGTTCCATATTTCATATGGAGTCTTTCCATGTCTGAGTGTGATGGATGATCTGTTTTGAGTATAGCAGGCTGTGTATATAGCTTCTGCCCAGAATTTCTTCGGTAGATTTGTAGCATTAAGCATCGTGCGAGCTGCTTCTTTGAGTGATCTGTTTCTTCTCTCAACTACTCCATTCTGTTGAGGAGTTCGAGCAGCAGATGTTTGATGAGTGATTCCCATCTTGTTGCAATATGCTTCAATCCTCTGGTTGAGAAATTCTGTTCCTCGATCTGTTCTGATAGAGGTTATACTCATCTCTTTCTGTTTAGTGATTTTGTGTAGAAAGTCAGGGAGCTTGTCTAGAGTCTCTTTCTTTTTCAACAGAAAGATGACCCAAGTGAATCTTGAGTAATCATCTATGATTACCAAAGTGTACTTTCTCCCATTGATACTTAGTGGTTTGACTGGTCCAAACAGATCAAGGTGTAACAGTTCTAGTGTCCTTGATGTTGAGTAAGCTGTTTTGCTTGTAAAGGATGATCTGGTCTGCTTTCCAGCTTGACAGGCATCACATATATGATTTTTATCATACACCTGATCTGGTAGTCCTTCTACTAACCTTTCCTTGGCAATCCTGTTGATTGATTTGAAATTAAGATGACTTAATCTCTTATGCCATAACCAGCTTGTTTCTGATACAGTCTTAGTGACTAAGCAGGTCTCGATCTGGTTTGTCCACTGGACAATATATAACTTATCCTGCAGTTTACCGGTAAGGAGTATTTCATCTCCTTCCTTATTCTTCACCAGACAGTTGTTAGTATCAAAAACAATCTGATTACCATTAGCACAAAACTGACTTACAGAAAACAGATTGTGACTAAGACCCTCTACGTATGACACATTTGTGATAGTAGTCTTGCCTACTCTGATGTTTCCATACCCTCTGGTATACCCTTTTGAATTACATCCAAAAGTGACTTGTGGGCCTGGTTTCTCTATGTAGTCTGTCAGTAGATTTTTGTCACAAGTCATGTGTTTTGAGCAACCGCTATCTATAATCCAGATAGATCCTCTTGCTATCTTACTCCTTCTTGCAGTTCTTTGATCCTGCAATTAATCACACTTAGCTACCCTTTCAACGTTTGGGTGCTTGATTATTAGCAAACAATCCTTTTCGAATCCAGAATATTCTAGGGTTAGGAACAGCAATATAGCAGGTAATGATATTTCCCTCATTATCTACTTTAGATACAGAGTGTATTTCAGATGGATGAAATCTCTCTATCTTATCCTTCTGTAATCCTTTCTTAGTATGTTCTGTTCTGTTGACAATTTTTGTCCTGTTGACAGTTTTTGTCCTGTTGACATTAGCTCTTTGAAGGTGTTCTGTTTCTGTGTAGTGAGCTGGTTGTCCCCTGGTTTGATGATACTGTCTGTTCTTTGCATCTTTCATTATCATCTTTTGAGGATAACCTTTCTTGTTTTTCAAGTCTTTCACTTGATCTGGTATTTTCTTCCTTTCTGGTACGAAGCTTATAGTTCCTGAAGATTTTTCTGAGTGACCTGGATATCCCAATCCAGATGTTCCCTTTTGTTGCAGATTGATTAGCAGCTTGGCACGCTCATCACTCTTGTAGATCATTTCTTTTCCCTTCTTGATCTTTTCTTCAGCAACATTGTATCTTGAGATCAGATCCTTAACTTTTGAGTTAAGAGAGTGAATTTCACTGTCTTTGCTCTTGATCTGTTCTTCCAGATCAGTAACTTTGGCAACACAATTAGTGTTTGCTGTGCTTAAGATCTGCTCAACTTTCTTCAATCTGTCATTCTCTTCAACTACTTCTTTGAACAGTCTTTTGATGCTCGAGTAGCTTTGGAACATCTCGTCGATTTCTTTCCATGAGTATTCTGCTTGATCTTCACTTTCCTGTTTAAGATCACTATTATTTGAGGAATTTGAATAGCATGAATTTACCTCAACTTCATCTAGTCCGTTGTCCAAGCCTACATAGCATTCATTCCAGCTTTCTTCGTCGTCAGCAATGAAAGCCTCATCATTTTCTGATGAACTGTCTGAGAAATGACTTGAGCTGCTTGAGTTCTGTTCAGCTATCATGGCTTTGCGCTCATTTTTAAGCTTTCGATCTCTTTTAGCTCTCAATTCCTCTCTTTGGCTTCTGGACAGATTGGGACAGTCTGTTTTGAAGTGACCTGTTCTGCCACATTCAAAGCATGTGTAATCTGTAGAGCTAGAGGTCTTTGTTGTTTTAGTAGTCTGCTGTTTAGATTCATTCTTGTCATCTGATCGATCATTGTTATACTTCCTGTTGAAGTTCCTCTTGTTATCCTTGTAGAAGCGTCTGTATTTCTTCGATCTGGTTTCCATCTTGTCCATTCGTTTAGCTATCATTGCAAATTCTTTTAATAGTTTGTCATAGCCTTTCTCTTCATCTGGAGTAACGGACTTAGAAGGATCATCTGGTTTGCTCTTCGCTTTGAAGGCTACCTCTTTGTCCTTCTTTGAGCTGCTTTCTGCCTTTTTGGACAGATGATCTGGTCCTCGAATTCTTTGAATGTCACATTCATGACCTTCGAGATGATCAAATAAGGCTTCAGTAGACAGATCATTGAAGTCTGCTCTTAGGGGTTGCATTGCAACGTAGATCTCCCAGCTTGGTGGAAGTGCTCTAAGAACTTTCATGTTCTTCTCCCTTTGAGTATATTTGTTCTTTTTGAACGCAGATATCTCTAGAAGAATTCCAGTGAATCTCATCTTCATCTGTTCTATTGTCTCCCCTGGTTTCATTTTGAATTCATCATATTTGTTGCAGGCTAGAGACAGTTTGTTCTCGATCATCACTTCAGATCCAAGCGCCAGGTCTCTCAAGGCTTCCCACATCTCTTTGGCTGTATCAAGATCTTGGATCTTGGCCAGATGTACGCCTTTGACCGTGCTGGAAATGATCCATTTGGCAAAATCATCGAGATTTGCCTCTCTTCTTTCTTCGGAGGTATATTTTCTGGGATCTTTTAGGACAGTTTCTTTGACTGCTCCTGTATCTGTGATGCGAGTGGTCTCTTCTGTGATTGCCAATGGCCCTTCTTCGATTACTTTCCACATCAAGCAGTGATGGGCTTTGAGACACATTTTGATTCTGAAACTCCATTCTCTATATCCTTGGATAGAGAATTCTTCGCAAGCCCTGATTACAGATGATTCCATAACAGATAGTATGCACGTGTATGAAAAAGGTTTTCCTAGATCTATTCAAGTAGACCACGCAGGTTTTAACCTTGTGAAACAAAACAATGGTCAGTTTGAACCACTGCTCTGATACCACTTGTTGGTCCCGAAAGAGCAAGGTTTGGTGTATGGGGGGGGAATACACCAAATACTAACTTTTCAGTTTACTTGACAATTTATATGAGAGCTCAAGCTATTCTGTATAAGAAATTGCTTGGAATGACTGACCAGATCGATAAACAGATCAGTATCTGGTTTAGTCCAAACAGATTACTCTCAAGGTGAAAAACACTTAACAGATAATAAGAGTGATCTTATTACCTTTTGAGTGTAGAGTGAGTGCGGAATAATGGTGGATTAATGATTGCTCTTGTTTTGAAAACCTTAAGGAATAAACCGGATAGTTTCAACAGATTGATTGAGAATGCAGCTAATATGATAGTGCAGAAGGTTAGGATAATAAACAATAGATAATAAGAATGCAGAAAAGTAAAGCACACGATGTTTAACGTGGTTCGGGAAAACCCTACGTCCACGATCTGGTCAAACCTAGACCAGATTATCCACTACTAGGATACTCTGCTTCTTTATACTCGTGGAGAACGAGTCACAAGTACCAATCACAACTAGACTGATACTTATGCACGAATGAAGGGTCGTGTCCCTTTACAACAGATTACCTCTACGTTACCACTAGAAAACTACTAGCTAGCAGGGTGATCTCCTTTCTCTCGACAAGACCGACTTGAATCGAGGTGGTAGGTGTGATGTAGAATCACAGAATGTTGAAGCTCTTAGTCTCGAATGCAGAAGATTTGAAGATTGATTGCAGTATAGCTCGCGTGTATTCTCTTCTTATTATCTTTTCCAGATTGTTGTCTTCAACTATATAGGCTTTGAATTTATTAAATTCTAGCCGTTGTTGATTGGCGTGAGATAGATGGTATATTGCCAATCAATGGTTTCCATCATATCTGTTCTTGCCATATAGGAAAGGTTGACTCAATCTTTGATTTATGGAAATCAGATTGTTAACGGTCTCTTTCCTTATATGTTTTAATCGTAGATCAACTTTCCAAACCCTGTTGGATGGATCTTGATCTTGACGTGGCAAGTGCATATGATGTGTAGGATGATGTCAGCTAAAGGCTTGATGACTCAATCGCTCTGGTTCATCGCTGTAATCATCGATCTGGTCATCGATCTGGTCGCTGTCTGTTACAGCAGATCGATTCCTTTGAGCGTGAAATCTTGACCTTCATCCTATTCTAAGTTGAGAATGACTTCTATAGGAACATATCCTTTACATTATAAGTCATCTCCTAATCAGTTCCAAAACAGAAATCACTTAAACTATAGTGATCTGGATTTTACACGAGGAACAGGTTAACATACAGACCAGCTAAGTGTGTTTCGAAAGACCATCATCAACACTAATCTTTAGGGTTCCCAACAAAGATGATCTGGTCTGCTTTCCTGCTTGACATGCTTCACAAGCGTGACTTTTGTCATAGATTTGTTCTGGCAATCCTTCAACTAGTTTCTCTCGTGCAATCTTATTGATTGATTTGAAGTTGAGATGGCTTAATCTTTTATGCCATAGCCAGCTAGTTTCTGACACTGTCTTTGTGACCAGACAGGTTTCTATCTGGTTGTTCCATTGCACAATATATAATCTATCCTGCAATATTCCGGTAAGGAGTATCTCATCTCCTTCCTTGTTCTTCACCAGACAGTTGTTAGTGTCAAAAATAATTTGATTACCATTTGCACAGAACTGACTTACAGAGAACAGATTGTGGCTGAGACCTTCAACATATGAGACATTTGAAATGGTGGTCTTGCCTACTTTTATGTTTCCATATCCTCTGGTATATCCTTTTGAATTACATCCAAAAGTGACATGAGGTCCTGGTTTCTCTATGTAGTCTAATAGTAGGTTCTTGTCACATGTCATGTGTTTTGAACAGCCACTATCAATTATCCAGATTGATCCTTTTGCAATCTTACTTCTTCTTGCAGCCTTCTGGTCCTGCAATTAAATAGATTTAGCTACCCTTTATTGTCTGGGTGCTTGGTTATTAGAAAAGATCCCTTTTTGAATCCAGAATAACTTTAAATTGGGAATAGTAAAGTAGCTAGTGATGATATTCCCATTTTTATCAACAGAGGACTTTGATTGAAGAACAGAAGGATGATATCTCTCTGATCCTTTGCTTTCTGTTTTCTTCTGTGATGTTCTGTTGACATTATTTTTGGTCTGTTGTTTGGATTCTGTGTAGTAGGCAGGATGTCCTTTTGTTTGATGATATTGTCTGTTACCAGCTTGTTTAACCATCATCTTCTGGGGAAGATCCTTCTTGTTTTTCAAGTTTATTACTTGATCTGGTATCTGACTTCTTTCTGGTACGAATTTCATTGGGCCTTCTGCTTTTTCTGTGTGACCTGGATATCCTAATCCAGAAGTGCCTTTCTGTTGTATGTTGATGAGCAGTTTGGCACGTTCATCACTTCTGTAGATCATATCTCTACCTTTCTTTATCTTTTCTTCAGCAATGTTGTTCCTATTTATAAGATCTTTGACTTTTGAGTTCAAGGAATGAATCTCACTGTCTTTGCTCTTGATCTGTTCTTCCAGAACATTGATGTTAGCAACAAATTTAGTGTTTGCTTTACTCAATATCTCTTCAGTTTTCTTCAATCTGTCATTTTCTTCAACAACTTCTCTGAAAAGTCTCTTGATACTTGAGTAGCTCTTGAACATTTCATTAACTTCATCCCATGAATATTCATCTTGGTCCTCTATTTCCTGATCCAGGTCGATATCATTTGATGAGTTAGAGTTGCAAGAGTTTACCTCTACATCATCTAGACCGTTGTCTAGTCCTGCAAAGCATTCATCCCAGTCTTCTTCTTCTTTAGCAAAGAATGCTTCATCATCTTCTGTTGAACTATCAGATAGATGACTTGAGCTGGAATCATCTTCTCCTTTTTCTTCTGCTATCATAGCTTTACGTTGAGCTTTTAGCTTTCTGTCCCTTTTAGCTCGTAGTTCTTCTCTCTGACTTTTGGATAGGTCAGGACAGTCTGTCTTGAAGTGACCTGTTCTTCCACAGCCATAGCAGGTATAGTCAGTAGTATTAGTGATTTTACCATTACCTCTACTTTCTGTTTTGTCATCAGATCGTTCTGCTTCTTTATTCTTCTGGTATCTACTTTTGTTATCTTTGTAGAACCTTCGATACTTTCTTGATCTGACCTCCATCTTGTCCATTCTCTTAGCAATCAGTGAGAATTCTTTCAGTAACTTATCATATCCTCCTTCTTCTGATGCAGTAGATGATGTTGATTCATCTGTTTTGCACTTCGCTTTGAAGGCAGTCTCTTTATCCTTCTTAGTGCTAGTTTCATTCTTCTTGCTGGAGGAATGATCTGGTCCATGTATCCTTCTGATATCACATTCATGGACAGCTAGATGATCAAATAGTGCTTCAACAGATAGATCATTGAAATCAGCACGTAGAGGTTGCATAGCTGAATAGATTTCCCAGCTTGGTGGTAAAGCTCTAAGAATCTTGAGATTCTTCTCTCTCTGTGTGTACTTATCCTTTTTGAAGGCAGACACTTCAAGTAATACTTCAGTGAACCTGTTCTTCATTTGTTCAATAGTTTCTCCAGGCTTCATTTTGAATTCATCGAACTTATTACATGCTAGGGGCAGCTTGTTCTCGATCATAGCTTCAGATCCTAGGCTGAGATCTCTTAGTGCTTCCCACATTTCTTTGGCTGTATCAAGATCTTGGATCTTGGCCAGATGAACTCCTTTCACAGTACTGGAGATAACTCCTTTAGCGAAATCATCAAGATTTGCTTCTCTTCTTTCTTCAGAAGTATACTTTCTGGGGTCTTTCAGTACAGTTTCCTTCACTGCTCCTGTCTCAGTGATACGAGTGGTTTCTTCTGTAATAGCCAAAGGTCCTTCTTCTATCACCTTCCACATCAGGCAGTGATGAGCCTTGAGACACATCTTGATTCTGAAGCTCCATTCTCTGTAACCTTGGATGGAGAATTCTTCGCATGCCCTGATAACAGATGATTCCATAACAGATAATATGCAGATGATGAAAAGATTTTCTAGATCTATTCAAGTTGACCACGCAGGTATTAACCTTGTGAAAACAAAACAATGGTCGTATGAACCACGCTCTGATACCACTTGTTGGTCCCGAAAGAGCAAGGTTTGGTGTATGGGGGGGGGGGGGGAATACACCAAATGCAAACTTTTCAGTTTACTTGACTATTTCAATCAGAGAGATGTGAGCTTTCTGAATTACAGATTGCTCTAGATGATAGAACACTATGATTTTCTAATCAATTAAGTTCTATCCAAGTAAGATCTCTCACGTGAGATAAACAAAGCAGAAAGCAAGTGTGAACTTGATTCCAAACAATGTTTTGTGTGCGGAATAATGGTGGACT
>JAPKLX010001343.1:0-22464 GCA_026898415.1 Leonotis leonurus
TCGCGCTCCCGGACTCTGCCGGGAAGGGCGGAGGTCGGGGCGTGACATTGGTTCGTCTTCCCGGAATTATGAACATTATTTAGGTTCATACGTGTCTTTTCATGAATATATATGATTATTGATTGAGATTCAATTAAATATAATTGCTCATAAAAAAACTAAACTATCATATTTTATATATTATATATAGGTGTCGTATCATGAATAGATGTGTTTATTGATTGATATTTATGGAAAAGTAGCATATCCGTTTCTAGGGTAGAGACTCCTATGACGGATCACCCCTTATGGTCCAATTTTGTTTAAATGGACCCCTGAAGTCGATAAGTTGCTGCAACTTAATCTTCCCTTCTAACGGTCGTTTAACGTAGTTAAGTAAATTTTATTTTTAGTGAAAATGAACATATAATATAATATACGTGTCACGGCCCCATTTTCCTGAAGGACGGATCTATGGAGTGTGACTTGGTGGTGAAATAAAGAAACGATTAAGAAGGATAAATTCACAAACAACACTGGAATTAGAAATATAATCGATTACAATAGTCCGAAAATAGCTACGAATAAGAGTCAATAGCCTAAAGCCTCAAATAGAACATCATATAGATAGAAGTTCCCAAAGGTTTCAAGTATGAAATACATAATTCAAGTACATAATTACGTCAGAAAGGTTCTAGATTTACAATCCAGACCATTTAGGGAAAACAATAAAACTTTGCAGTGGAATAACAAAAACCATTAATACACATATGAAGATATGTATTAACCCCTTACTACTTAACAAAAAAACAATGTCAGCTCAACACTTCAACCATTGCCCTTGCTCAACCTGCAAGTTTTTGGAAATACAAGCAAGGTTGAGTACTTGATGTACTCTGTGGGTTATGCCGAAAACAAACAGTTATTGATCATGCATTATCACAGTATAACACAAGTATCTTGAAATAACCTGCGTATACTAAATATTTATTTGATTTTACTGAAAAGTTGGAGTGATCACTCTCTTTTCCATGTGTCTCATCCATATCTGTAACCGAATATTGGTGAGCAATGTTTCCGCTCCCCCATACATAATCAATGATAACAACGCTGTGAGCAAAGTTACCGCTTCCCCAGACGTTAAAAATGGTAACAACACTGGTGAGCAATGGTTCCACTCCCCCAGACGTTGACCAATGGGTGTCACCGGATCGGACAATACTGACACACAGTCCTATGTGGACCGATCCGTAATGACTCACGATCTCACTCCCCATGTGTCACTACAAGAAATTTATAAATAGATAACACCACATAGATAACGGTATTTTTAATATACCGTTATCTATGAGCGTGTTTTTCAAATAGATAACAGTTAGTGTTATCTATATTAGTGTAACTTATGTTAATGATAACGGATTTTAATAAATCGTAATCTATATTAGTGTAACTTATGTTATTCTCTCCCTTGTTTCTCCATGCCAAATTAAAACCCTAATAATTTGTCTACTCCCTCTTCAACCCCGCCCCTTCTTTCTCTTTGCGAACACGGGCCTCCGGCCGAAGGACGTCGGGGTCCTCGTCCTCAACTGCAGCCTCTTCAACCCCACCCCTTCCCTCTCCGCCATGATCATCAACCACTACAAGATGCGTGGAAACATTCTCAGCTTCAACCTCGGCGGCATGGGCTGCAGCGCCGCCGCCATCGCCCTCGACCTCGCCAGCGACATGCTGCAGGTCAACCCTAACAACTACGCAGTCGTCGTCAGCACTGAGATGGTCGGGTTTAACTGGTACCCGGGGAAGGACCGATCGATGCTCATCCCTAATTGCTACTTCCGCATGGGCTGCTCCGCCATGCTGCTCTCCAATCACCGCCGCGACTTCTGCCGCGCGAAGTACAGCCTCGAGCACATCGTTCGCACACACAAGGGTGCCGACGACCGCAGCTTCAGGTCAAATCCGCGATTCACTCCCTCAATTTCAAAATTCGCAGTTCGATTTGGGTTAAATTAAACGAATATGGGGAAATTATGTCAAACTCCAATTCATTGCCCCAATTTCAACATCCGCAGCTTGATTTCAATTTAGGTCAATTTTGACGAGAAATTCGAAATTCAAAAAATTGCAGGAGCGTGTACCAGGAAGAAGACAACGAGAAATTCAAGGGCTGGCCGGAATAGCTCTTCTAAACAACACTTCAAACATCTCTTAATCTTTATCTGTCGATTTGGTGAGAGAATCAAATCGCGAGTGCTAGGGCTTTCTGTTCGAACACTGTCTCTCATTCCTGGGAGGAGATTTACTTGGGCTTTTGAAACAGCATTGTGCGAATCCTGGAAGGTGATTCGCGATTCCTGATTTGAACCAGCGCGATTCCAGCTGCATTCGAACCAGCGTGCGTGACACTCTACCCTCCTCAACAAGTGATTAGCCTTGGGCGATTGAAAGCAGCTCTGTGCGACACTCAAAACACTTGCTCGTTTCTGCTCCAGATTTGTAGCCTTGAGATCATCAGATTCGAATTCAGGGAGTTTATCTCTAATCTGTGCTTCACTGTATTGCATATCCTAACTTCTGCAAGGCCATACTTGAATCTATTTTACTGAGCAATTTTCTACGATTACTTGATTAAAAATTTGATTTTGGTGCTCTAACTGTCTGAATACCTGATTGTCTTTTGTTGGAATTAGGATCAAAACACTTGCTTGTTTCTGCTCCAGCTTTTACTTCTGATTCTGAGCACTCTGTAATCTGCTGTACTTATCACTCTGTAATCTGATGTGCTAATAATCACACTTAATCGATTTATTGGGCATGGTGCTGTGGTATTTTGAAAGGAAAATCTGTTTTTGGTGCTCTTATCTGTCTGAATACTCGATTACCTTTATTTGCTGGTACTGAACTTGACCCTTGGCAAGTTTGATCATAATCTTCAGTATCAGCTCACTATCCACTGCTTAATCAAGAATACTATGCTGAATTTTGTGGACTTAATCTGATTTAAATCTGTAATTATTGAGGCATTTTATTGGGCGTTTGAAACAACATTGTGCTGAATTTTGTGGACTTAATCTGATTTAAATCTATAATTGTTGAGGTGTTATACTGGACGTTTGAAACAGCATTGTGCTCCCAACTGAATCTATAACTAGCTTTGCACTCTGTTTTTATGAACTTATAGCATCTCTCCAGCTTATTCTGAAGCTGTCTATTGCTTGTGTAAGCCTAAGCCTGCTTTATTGATTGCTACAATAACTTGACAAAATTTGATCTGTGCTGCTCTGGAAATCTGTATTCCAGATTGTCGTTATTTGCTGGAATTATAGCGAATGCCCGATCCTGTTCTTTTTGCTTAATCTGTAACACTTATCATTATTTGATAAATATTGATCTTTGTGCAGATTACCTGTTCTTGATAGAATAATCTGTAACACCGATCTCCTGTTTGAATCTGATTTACTGGACATATTACTGCGATAATTTGAATCTGAATATACTTCAATTATCTGCATTACTGCGATAATTAATCACTGATTTAAAGCTTGAAAGAATTCTGCTGCAGACCTGAATTTCAAGCTTGAATTCTGATCTACTGAGCTTATTATCTGTTGCAGACCTGATTTACCTTGCTTATCATCTGCATTATAATTACCAATCTGCTCGTTGTTGTTCCATTTCTTTGTTTGCCTGCTTCTATGTTTAATCCGATATAATTGAAAGTCCGTTACTTTCCTTTGTCTTAAATTTAAGACTTTGGGTTGATTATGTTGTGTTACCAGGAAGCAAAGTGTGCTACCTTTATACTGACGGCGTTCTTCAGTCACTTGTACTGATAGTTTCAAACCTGCGGCCAACTTTATTCTCTTACGACGACATCATCATATTGTAGAAATTTAAATATATAGGACTTATTTTGATGAAGATGCTTATGAACCGCAAGCCGAAGATTAAGGTGATGATTAAGTGGAAGCACCTTATTTTGCATGATTTTCTTCACATTTGTTTGAATCATGTCATACATGTTCAAGGCATTGAAATGCTACACAAGAAAACTACTATAAAGAACCTTTAGGCAACAGGCATCTGGTAGTGATATCACATGCTTGCAAGAGATCTTAACTCTAATATCTCATATTGTTATAGAATCTTCTGCAGAAATCATCAACTTATCAGGGTTCTGCAAAATCCCAACCAGCTCAAAGAAAATCTGCTAATGGTAACACTTCAAAATCCCGACCAGTTCAAGAAGTTCAAAGTTTCCTCCCAATATGAGTGGTAGTCTCTTCTTGTGTTAAATAAGTGAAAGAACTGTGATATCAAATTCAAAACAGTATACTGAAAATTGTAATGTATAGAAGGCAGGTAAATCATAATCTGAAGAATAGATGGCAGATAAATCATGCTAGTGCCAGAAACTCAGAGTGATTTGCTTTAGTTTTGCATCAGTGACAAACTATTCGGAACATAATCCTTGTCGTGCCTCAAGTTGCTAATGTATCTGCAGGAAACCTCACAAGTCTCTGTTAATGAAGCCAAGACTACTGATGGGGCTCACTATTTGGAGAACTTTTCAGGTGCAATGTGAAGAACTTTTTTTGTGAGCTTCATGGATGATAGTAGCTAGTGTTGGAATATATTTTGGCATATATTTAGGTGCATTGTAAAGACGAACTATGACTTATAAAACAAGTATACTTTTGTTTCAAGCGCATTTGCTATATTTGGCTTGTACATACTTTTGTTGAATATTTGCATGGTAGAATATATTTTAAACAGGTTTAATATGATATTATTTTGTGTCTTTCGTTATATTATTAATTGTTATTTTTTAAATATAAATTGAATGATAAGAAATTTGAATATTTAAGATAACGATACAGAATCGTTATCTAAGTGACAAAAAGTGTAATCTAAAGAAAAATACATAATATATTTTACAAGCATTTTATAATGGCAAACAACTGTTATCTATATGATTAAGAAGCGCTTTCTAAACTAACAATACAAAGCGTATAAAATACATTACATAACGCCTACAACCGATATATATACCTTGAAATAGATTACGCTAACAAATCGTTATGTACGTGGAACAAAAATGTAATCTAAGTGTACAATAGATTACATAAAAGTATAAATGGATAGCGGTTTGTACTGTTATGTAAAGTGTATATAGATAACGGGTATATTTAACGGTGCCGAGCGTTATCTATGAGCGTGTGCACATAGATTACAGCAGTATATTTAACACATTTTTGCACGTATAGATAACGATATTTCGCCGTTATCTATGAGCAAATTTCTTGTAGTGTGTACACTAACCTTGACCAACACATGGCTCAAGATCCAATCGTTATTCACATGTTGACCGGTTCACAAACATGGCTCAACACAAATAGGAATCACACATAAAACACAAAGAATTTTATGCATGTCAATCATTTCACATTTTATTTGAACATGTTTTATTACAACAAAAGTATAGGTTGTATAGTAAACTCACCTGAGACTCCAATATCAGTTGACAAGTCTGGTTCTGCTTCTCGTTCCTTAGCTGTCACCCGCTTGATGGACCTTCAGGTAACGAGTTACATTTAGAATCATTTGAGTTCTTAGAATATCTCTATTGACTCAAGACATAGTGCTTTTATAGGTTTTAAGGTTTCATATCCGTTCTACTAAATCACAACGAAGCTTTAAGGTTTTCTCCAAAATCTTTAGTTTCGTTCATAGGAAATAAACGTTTACTAATTCGATAAATAATAAATTGCTTTCTTGCAATTAATATAATTGGGACAATTAAATCCGACATAAGAATCGGAATTTTAGATAAGTTCGTGTAATTGGAGACCCTTAGAAAAAGTTCACGTCTCGATTTGAATTAATTTAGTTTCACTAAATTAATTAAGTAATATAAATATTTATTAATAAATTAATTATAATTAATCATAATAAATAAGATTTGAAATAAATCAAATAATAATTAATTCCAATAATTATTATTAATAAAGATTTCACATTTTAAATAATTAATTACTCTTAATTAATTATTAATCATCAATATTTAAAATTTAATTAAATAATTAATCTTCAATTAATTATTAATTAATTAAGTTTAATAATTTAATTAATTTAAATTAATCAAGGTCCAAATTTAATTAGATCCAAAAACACAATTAATAATAATCCATTAGTTTATAACTATATTTAGCCCAACTAATTATTTACAAAGCCCATAAACAATTTCTTCCAATTCAATATTTCATGTTGGGCTTGAATCAATTAAATTTAATAATGTTAGTCCAGACATTTTTTTATTATTTCGGCCCACACTGAAATTGGCCCAACTAAAACACATAATAATTTGGGCCCATGTTAATAAATTTAGAAGGCCTACAATTGGACCCGACCCGTCTCTTATAGAGATTTTCAGATTTTCAATTAAATATTATTAATAATTTATCTATTATAAAAAAAAATTATAAAAAAATAATAAAATCAACAAATCTCTTTCTCTCTGTAGACATTCGCGCACACATGCACACACTTTCCTTTTTTTTTTCTTCTCAGGGACGAATCCTCTCCGCCGTTTCTCCGTCCGGCATCATTATCGGAAAATCAAGTCTTATGGAGTTTTCTTTTTCCGATGACCTCTCTCTCCTTTTTTTTTCCAAAACGAAAATAAATGCATCTTCTTCTCCCTTGATTTTTCTCTCCGGCCAAAGCTTCAATTTCCGGCCAAATTTTCCAACGAGGTTCGTGCCCATTCCTATCTAATCGAGTAAAGGGTTTGATTTTGGGAAAAGTCCCAATTTTTATTTTCAAGTTTCACACCTTCCCGTCGGTTCACCCCCTGCCCTCGTTTGTAGCCACGACAATGGCGTCGGGGTCTCTGTTTTACGCAATGAAGCAACGAGGGCTTCATTTGCAGCCGTGCAGTGAATTCTAGGGCTCCGTTTGCAGCCGAGTTGCCTCGAACAACAACAGGGCAGCCCTCTTCGCGAGTTTTTGACCAAGACTGCAGCGCCGCACTCATTTTTATCAAGCCTTGCATCGCCATTGATTCAGGCAGTGGTTAATTTCCAACCTTCTTCTCTTTGAATATTGTTTTAATTAATATTATTGGTATGTTGAGAGATTATGCATTGTAAGAATTGTTTTGGCTTAGTTTGCCCGAAGATATGTGAAACTAATCTTAAGTAGGGAAAGAATCTTATTTCTACCCTACTGAAGGCTTGATTATTCTATGTTAAACATGCTTTGTTGTTCTAAGTCTTAAGCATAAAATAGAAGACATTAAATTGGATACGAAACTGAAAAGCTAACATTGAAAGAGGAGTTATAATATCATAACTTAAATATAAATAACCTACTTGTTTGAGAATTGAATGGTGAAAGTGACTTCCCCTCTCTTCTGCCTATTTCTTCACTGCTTTGTTTATCTACTTTGCAGGACTCGTGACAATGAAGTGAGAATGAAATATCTAAAAGGATGGTCTTTGATGATGTCGATGAAATAAAATGTGTGGTATATAACAATTGGAGTTGGTAGTAGGGTGGAAGATTTGTGTGGTTGGGGAAAAGAAAACGCCTCAGCTGATGGAGAGTAGGACAAAATTTATTTATTTACATATTATTGGAATTTAAATACATGTGTGGATGTAACATATATTATTATTGGGCTATTTTTTTATACTTGGACTTTTAATAGTATTATGAGGCTTTTAATATCTCATTGAGCTTTCTATTTTATCCACTAGAGATTTTCTTAACTCAATTGGGCTCCTAAGAAATAATTAGGAGATGTTTCATATTAATGCTAATAGCATGTAATAATAATAATACTCAATTTATTATTTGAATGTTTCAACATTCTACAATAATAATTTAATTAGGGATTTAACAATACATCACAAATAAACGTTAAATTCGTTGAGTAATTAACGTATTTAAAACTCAACAACGAAAATTTAATTTCCTACGAATATATGATACCTTATTTAATATAAAAAATTCGATAATTCTTTCGAATTAAAGTGTGGGGTATTACAATACGTGATATTTAAAACATAAGAAAAGTAGCATATCCACCCCTAAGGTAGAGGCCCCTATGGAAGATCACATCTTATGGTCCAGTTTTTGTTCAAATAGGCCCTTGAATTCGATAAGTTGCTGAAATAAAAAATTAATTTACTTAATGATGTTAAACAGTCGTTAGAAGGGAGAGTTAAGTTGCAGCAACTTATCTATTTCAGTGACTCATTTGAACAAAATCGGACCATAAGGGGCCTATACCCTAGTGGCAGATATGCTACTTTTCCCTTCCCTTAAATATAAACGCTTCTAAGAAAAACCTGTGAAAACTTTTTATTTTATTTTATATATATTATATATAGATAATATATTGATACGAAGAGGCGGAGAGCTAGACCAATACAGATTGTTCTGTTTTGAATCTATTGCTAGCAAAATAATATTGTAGATGAAGGAAGTAGAAGGAATTAAGATGATAAGATTGAGATGAGAAAATGTGAAACATATGTGTACTAATATTTATAGGGAAAAAATGAAAAGGAAAATGAATAAACAAATAAAGTCATGCACCTATGCAAACAGAGAAATAAAACTAAAAAATACAAATACAAAACGGCAAATATATTGAGATGAAAGGTTTTATTGAATACTATTTGATTAATACATATCAAAAATAAGGTTACATAACTACTTCAAAAAAAAAATTGTAAAAGTTTTTTTTTAAATATATTTATATAGATTATAAAATTTTGTAATTACAAATACTATTTTGTAGTGCCCCACCTTTTTAATCCCAAATAAAATAGCAAAGCTCTCAAATTTTAAGAACTTGTACTCGAATTTCGAGACCAAGGTCTCGAAATATTAAGTGTAATAGAATTATTAGTGGTGATAATAATTAAAAGGGTTTAATGCCATTAAGATGATATCATTTATAGTGAATTATGATGTTGATGAAATTATTGAATATGATTGGCATTTTAATGCATACATTAATAATAGTTAAGGCAAACATTTATGGTGGTATAATGCAAGCATTTTTAGCAATATTCTCAATAAAGATATCAATAGTGATATGAATTGTAATGTAGACATTAACTGCAGGAAGCATTCGAATTGATACTTATTGATGTAAGTAATTAATAAGAAATGTATGTAGCTATGTAAATTTAATGTATACATTAGGACGATAGTTCTAAAAAGACAAATTTCCTATCTTTTCTTTCATCTCGGGAGAAATACGATCGAAAGGAGCTAATTCAAACCTCTCTGGTAGGTCAAATGGGAAGAGGACATGGTCAATAGAACCTGGCTGAATCCGGGCTGGGATAGTGGCACCCATTCAACATCAGTTTCGAAAGGCTTCGCTCATGCTGGAGGGAGCATCCCCACTTAGTGATCGGTCCGCTAGTTCACGCAAATCCGAAGAAGTTATCTGACTTTTAGGCAGATTGTTAAAATCGTATGATATATATATGTATGTAATGCTAAGTGCCCAATCAACTAACAAACTATACAAGACAAAACAAAAACTTAAGGAAATAAGAAAAAGAAAAAGAAAGGAAAGTGTAATAGTACAAGGTGTCTTAAGAATCAAGAACTTAGAATCAAAACCACAGTCTGAAGAATAAAGAAAAGAGATCTCAGGTTACACGCTACCCAAGAACATACTATATACATAATAGAACAATGGAAAGACTTTAAAGGGAATAGTGCAAATTACTGTAAAGAAAGAAGAGCAGGGGACAACTGTCCCTACAACATCTCACCAAATTCACTCCAAGGCAGAGAAGCCATGTTGCCATCTATCGCCTGTAACAAAAGACAAGAAGTAGTGTTAGAATTAGGGAGAGAAGCTATAGAAAAGTATGCATAGGCCTGGGATGAGGACTGCAGTAAAGTAAGGAGGATCTCCTTAAATCGAATGGAACAAAATAAAGGACTTTATGTAGAAAAAAAAAGGGTTTACACATATTAGGAAAGAGAGGAGCTGGAGGAAGAAGGAAATCAGAACTTAGCTGCTCGATGCAGCTCTTCATCTCTCATGTGTGTTGCAAATTCAGCCTTCACACATAAGATATGACTTGCTGTCACGTCCCCATTTCACCTCTCTAAGTAAAAATCGAGGAAAACGTGACTCGAAAAAAGTACGGATAATGAAAAGAAACGTAAGCGTTGATACTTGGACGAAACATGAAACTTACCACAAAAGATGGAGATTTCGATAGAATTGGGTGTCACGAAACCCCAAGTTCATAAACGGAAATACATAGTTCAAAGCCAAAACAGATATCCAATAAGTTCTTGAGTCTAAAACAAAAGTCTGGCAGCGGAAACTGGATCAATATCTAGATTTACATGTATGACGACATATAAATCACCGAGAGTAAAACATTAAGAGTTTGACAAAACCACCGCTGAGCCTTCCACTTCGCCATCACGACTTAACCTGCATATTTATAAATATATGCAGGGCTGAGTACGAAAGTACTCAGTAAACACGTGCCGAAATCACATTCGTACAATATATTTGTCATTGCCGTAACACAGTGCAACATAGGGATTTTTGTCACTAAAGAACCTATATTCACTAAAATTCTTGAGGATCTTAAAAGTTTGACTGCGCAGTCTAAGTTCTGGAGTAATCATACATATCTGTAATTCTGTGTGTCGGGAAAGTGGCCACTTTCCGCGAACACTGAACCGGCCAACCTGCTAAGATGACTCACAGTTCTGGTGTACACTAGCCTTAAAAGATATAAATCTTTAAAGGCCCGAAATCGATTAATTGTTCAACAGATACGCATCATACCAAAATATAAATATTTTCGACAATGCAATACTTCATAACATTTTTAAATTCTAAAGCATTTCTAAAGCGAAAATAGCAATTTGGTACAACGCATACGATTTTATTTGTAAGAGAAAGCCTACCTGAACTGCTTCCTCGTCTAGTAAGATCTTGAGTCTTTGATGTCTAGAGCTTTCCCTTTTGCTAAACCTTAATCGCAAATACGATAAAGATACTCATCGTGAGTATATAATTTATTTCATCTAAAAATGAAATAATATTCTATTATTTCATAAATTATTCTAATCCTTTCACTCAACTAATATTCGAGTACTTAAAGATTTCTATTACCATTTAAATATTACTACTAATTTCATAACTTAATAGATCTAATTTATTGGATTTAATCTAATTATTTATATCCAATCCCTTTAATTACTAACTTAATCCAAAGATTAAATTTTATTAACCCATTATTAAGGAATAACTTAATCCATTCTTAATACCCATTTTGGGCCCATTCTACATAATTAATAGCCCATAAATATTTAAAATCGAGCCCAATCTATAATCATATAATTCAGCCCATAAATGTTTAATTGTTGGCCCGTTTGTTTAATTCATTCCGGCCCAATCATCTATTCATTCCTAGCCCATTTGATTTTCATCACTCAGCCCATTGATTATGTTTCAAACTATCCTAATCCTAACACTTGGACACCATCGGCCCTTCACTCCTATTTCTCTCTACCATTACAGAACCACACAACTCCTCTCCATCTCCCTCGCCATCCCTCTCTCGGTTCTCTCTACCTTCTGCCTTGATCTCTTCTCTCCTCTAACTCTCGACGCCTCTCTGCTCCCGCTTCGATTTCTTCCTCAACGAGGAGCTCGCCGTCGTTCCCAGTAGAGGCAGCAGTGGCATCGCCCCTCTTCCAGGTACATCCCCCATCTCTTTCTAATTTCCAAATTTTGTAGCTTTTAAAAACTTAATTTCTGTTTTGAACACCCTAGATTTCATTTACTGTTTTAGATTTGCACTTCCTTTCTGTATTTCGAAGTTTCATCTCTTGAATCTGCATGTTTATTTTTAGGTTTTTCTTCTGAAATTGTTTCTAAACTTCTTAAATCTTTACTCTCCGCTCTCTCTCTCGATCTGTAGCAGGGTATTTGGACTGTGGGGTGGTCATCGGAGCTCTATAGACTGCAATCCTTGGCTTCTTCTTCACATGTAACTTTTAGTTCCTTTCCTATATTTTCGGTTTATATTGTGTATGCTCTTTTCTCCTTCACGGTTCTGTTTTCAGAAATTGACATGCTCTGTTTCGAATTTGGGATTTAAATTTTGGAATCTTTATATTTTAGATTTCAATTCTTAGTTTTCTGCATGACTAAATTCTCTTTCAAGTTTATGTGTTAAAAATTTGGCTAGACCATAGTTTCATTCTGCATCTGAGTTGTGAAATGAAAAGAGCTTTAGTTTAGTTAAGAGTTTCAGAATTTGATTTGTTTAAAGCTTTTATCGAGTACAGACTTTTGGTCTGATTCTTATGCTGGCTGAGGGATATATATATATTGGTTGCTGGTCTTGTTCTGATTTGCTCGTTGGAAGGGTTCTGGAGATTTGTTGCTGTGTGAGGTAGTCTCTATATTTTATATTTCTGAGATTTTTATAACTTTTAAGTTGGTTTTTCTGTTCTGGAGGTATAAACATATTGAGTATGTTCTGGAGGTTAAATATGATATACACATAAGTTCCAGTTCTAAATCAGAATCTATATATATACATATATATAAATATATAAAGGTCTATGTGTTCTGTTCTGAATCTGAATACCTATATATAAGTATGTGTGTTCTGAATCTGCGTGTTGCTTTCTAAACAATTTAAAATCTAAATAACTTCTCAGTCTTTCTAAGTTCTAGGCTTGCAAAATCTGAACTTAACAGTTAAAAGCTTCTAATTTTTACCTCTTTGTTCTTTAAGTTTTGAGGAAGATGGGGTCTAAGGTTCAGTTTTCTTTTATAACTCAGTAACACAGTTTTAAGAAAACAGAAAGTCTTGAACTAATGTTAATGAATAAATCGTGAACACTCACACATATCTACAGATATATTTAGGTTCTGAAAATCAGTACATATATGTTTTAAGTTCTGAATCATATATGAAATTCTATATTCTGCATTCTTAACCCAAAGTTTAACTCTTTACTTAACACTATAGAGAATACAAAGCTGAATGCTTAAGGTAAGTGTTTACCTCTATACTTCTGAGAAATTCTGAGTGGGAATGACTTGGGTGACTTCTCGGGGTGGATAAGAGTTACTCTGTAAATGCCTTAGTGTATGTGAAACTGAGTTCTTTGAAAAATAGGGAAGTGTTTCTATTAAGCTTCTATGCGTATAAGTAAGAGGACTGCTGGTTGTATCTATTCTATAAGTCATCTATATCACTCACTCTAGTTATCTATCTCACAGGCTATAACTCAAGTGTTGCATTGATATGTTCCTGAATATGTTGACTTTTGGGTTATATATTAATGTGATATTATCTCTTATGGTGTAGGGACAGATTGTGGAGTGTAGGAGGAGTGCAAGACTGCCTTCCTCGACCTGCATTCCTGCTGCTTCCAACTCCTTTGCTTTCAATTTGTCTGCCTTTCTTCTCTTACTCTAGTTGATGTAACAGGGAGTTATGGTTAATAATAATACTCTACAAATGGTCTTCTCCCATAAAGTTGTGTGAATCAAATCTATTTGGCAGATTTGATCTTCCCATTTCTTTTCTTAATAGTTCTAGATACATGCATTCTACTCTTTTTATATATATATGTCTAGTACTCGATAGTTTAAAGTTTGAAACCTGAATAACCTCTAGCTATAATTTTATATACATGTATTTACCTTGTGTGAATAATTAGCATTATATTATATATATCTTATTTCATTAATGCTAATAATATCATTCTACTTAATACCAATATTTAACATGCTATTTTCTAATTATACACGAATAAGTACATCATTATCGAAACATTGGTGTACTATAATTTTATAAGTATACATCTTCACTTGTAATAATTTAATCAATTGATTAATAAGAATCTAAACCATAATCCTTTTTATACATCATTTCTTTATTAATGCTAAATAATATATCATTCTTATAGTATATAACTATACTACTAATTGTTATAGCCTCTTCTAAGTAATTAAATTTGTATCTCTAAAGTACCATAATTTATAAGGCACTTGTCTTGCCTTTGCATAGTTTTTAATTATCTTAACGAACTTTAACTATCGATTATGCACCCCAAGAATTTATTTAGTTCGTCTTTTTAAATAATCTCATTATCTAAACGAGCTTACATAATATCTATTATTATTCCAATGACTATAATGTGCACGAAAAATAGCTACTAATATCAATTATCTAATCGATATTTTAATTTATATAACGAAATTTTATTATCTCGATTTTTCAATACAAAATAACTACTAATAAAATAACGGGACATCACATTCTCCCCTTCTAAATTAAAATTTCGTCCTGAAATTTGTATATTCTAATTAAACAACTCAGGATAATTTTCTTTCATCTTATCTTCAAGCTCCCAAGTAGCTTCTTCTTACCCGTGATGCTTCCATAGTACTTTAACCAACTTAATGGACTTATTTCTAAGTTCTTGTACTTTCTGATCCAATATAGCTTCGGGTCTTTCTTCATAAGTCAGGTCCGGTTTCAAAATCATCTCTTCCTGATGGATAACGTGTTTCGGGTCGAACACGTATTTTCTGAGTTGTGACACATGGAAAACGTTATGGACATTTCCAAAGCTCGGTGGCAGTGCTAGTCTATATGCTACTGGACCTATTCTTTCCAGAATTTCGTACGGTCCAATAAAACGGGGTTTCAATTTTCCTTTAACACCAAATCTGGCTATTCCTTTAGAAGGAGATACCTTCAAGAAAACCTTATCTCCTACTCCAAATTGCAGTTCGGTTCTTCGAGTGTCAGCATAAGACTTCTGTCTATTCTGAGCTTCCTTGATTCTTTCTCTAATCTGTCTGACTATTTCAATCATTTCACTGATTGAGTCGGGGCCTGTTATTGCTCTCTCTCCTATTTCATCCCAATAGAGTGGCGATCTACACTTCTTTCCATATAGTGCTTCATATGGTGCCATCTCTATGGTTGCCTGGTAGCTGTTGTTATAAGCAAATTCGATTAGTGGTAATACCACTTCCTAGCTTCCACCTCTGTCGAGAATTACTATTTTTAACATGTCTTCGAGGGTTTGAATCGTTCTCTCCGATTGTCCATCTGTCTGAGGGTGAAATGCGGTACTAAAATTTAATCTCGTGCCTAATTCCTTCTGGAGACTCATCCAGAATCTGGATGTAAACTTTGAGTCTCGGTCCAAAGTGATTGATACAAGTACGCCATGTAATCGTATGATCTCGCGAACATACAATTGAGCTAACTTATCTGACCCATAAGTTATCATTATAGGTACAAAATGGGCGCACTTTGTGAGACGATCCACGATTACCCAAATGGCGGTGTTTCCTCGCTTAGATCTGGGCAATCCTGTAACAAAGTCCATGGCAATATGATCCCATTTCCATTCCGGAATTTCTAATGATTGCAATTTGCCATAAGGTCGCTGATGTAGAGCCTTTACTTGTTGACAAGCTAAACATCTTTCTACAAATAATGCGACGTCTCTCTTCATACCGTCCCACCAGAATTTCTTCTCCAAATCCTGATACATCTTTGTACTTCCGGGGTGGGCGGTATACGGCGTGTCATGTGCTTCACTCAAGATTTCCTGCTTGAGTGCTTCACTATGTGGGATACATAGCCTTCCCTCAAAGGAGATCACATTGTCAACCTCTTCATGATAACCCGCTGCATCATTCTTTCTGACTTTCAAACGTATCTTCTCGAGCTTTTCATCGTTCCTCTGTGCAGTTAGGATCTTACTCCTCAGGTCAGGTTCCACTGTCAAAGTGGCAAGAATTCCTCCCACTGTCTCGGGTGGTAGTAAAATTTCCAAGTGCATTTTCTCAAATTCCTTCACGAGTTCATCCTCTCGAGTTAGAATAAATGCAAGCTTCGAGGAATCTTTACGACTTAGGGCATCAGCCACTACATTAGCCTTTCTTGGGTGATAATTTATACCACAATCGTAATCCTTTACTAATTCGAGCCACCTTCTTTACCTCATATTAAGGTCTTTTTGCTCGAAAAAGTATTTGAGACTCTTGTGATCCGTGAAAATTTCACATCGAACTCCATAGAGATGATGTCTCCAAATCTTCAAAGCATGCACGACGGCAGCTAACTCCAGATCGTGAGTTGGGTAATTCAGTTCGTGTGGTCTTAGTTGTCGCAATGCATATGCTATAACTTTTCCCTCTTGTATCAAAACACATCCCAATCCATTCTTAGATGCGTCTGTGTAGAATACATATTCCTTGTTGGATTCGGGAACTGCCAGTATCGGGGCGGTAGTCAATTTTTCTTTCAAAATCTGAAAACTGGCTTCGCATTCTGGAGACCATGTGAACTTGATTCCCTTTCGCAGTTGTTGTGTCATCGGTCGTGCTATCTTGGAAAATCCTTCAATGAATCTTCGATAGTATCCAACCAATCCCAAGAAACTCCTGATTTCATTGGGGGTCGTCTTCCATTCGCGTACAACTTCTACTTTAACAGGATCTACCTTGATTCCTTCTGCTGACACAATATGTCCAAGAAACATTACTTCTTTAAGCTAAAATTCACACTTGCTGAATTTAAAATAGAATTTCTCGTTTTTGAGGGTTTCTAAGGTGATTCTTAGATGTTTCTCATGTTCTTCCTCATTCTTCGAATAGATAAGAACATAATCTATGAATACCAAGACGAACTTGTCGAGGTAGGGGTGAAACACACGGTTCATCAAGTCCATGAACACCGCTGGTGCATTGGTTAATCCGAACGACATCACTATAAACTCATAGTGACCATACCGGGTTCGAAAAGCAGTCTTAGGGACATCTTCTGATCGAATTTTCAGTTGATGGTATCCTAATCTCAAATCTACTTTTGAGAAGATACACGCTCCCTTAAGTTGATCAAACAAGTCATCTATCCTGGGTAAAGGATATCGGTTCTTGAGTGTCAACTTATTCAGACTTCTGTAGTCTATGCACATCCTCAAGGTTCCATCCTTCTTCTTGACGAAGAGTACCGGTAGTACTCCCAAAGGGGATACACTGGGTCGGATGAATCCTAAGTCTAGCAACTCCTGGAGTTGTATCTTGAGTTCTTCCAACTCCTTAGGGGCCATCCTGTAAGGCGCTTTAGATATCGGAGCTGATCCTGGTTCCAGATCAATCGTGAACTCTAACTGCCTATTGGGTGGTAATCTTGGCAATACGTCTGGAAATACATCTGGGTATTCCCGTACAATGGCTACGTCTTCAAGTTTCCTTTCTTCATTTTTTTCTCCCTTCAAGTACACCATGTAGGATGAACATCCTTTCCTTACTAGCTTAACAGCTTGCAGTGCTGAGATAATCGCCTTCTTCCTATTCGTGGTGATTCCGTGGAAGCTCGTGGGTTCTTTTCCGGGAGTTTTGAACGATATTTGTCTTTCGTTGCAGAGGATCGTGGCATAGTTTTCAGCTAGCCAATCTATTCCTAAGATTATGTCCACATCGTTCATCGAGATTACACTAAGATTGTTCGCAAGAACCTTAAGTGATCCTAACTCCAAACTTAGTTTAGAACAAGAATGTGTAAGAGTCGTAGTTCCTCCCAAAGGTGAAGAAACTCTCAGAGATATCTCTAACGGTTCTAGTTCCAATCTTAAGTTCTCTACACATGCTTTGACAATAAAAGAGTGGGATGCTCCAGTATCAAACAGAATAATTACTGGTGTGTTGAGGAGGGTGCCCATACCTGTTAGGTTTCCCTGATTTCCCTCAGGCTGTTTCTGCTTTATTGCGTAAGCCCTAGACTGGTATGGCTGTTTCTGATGTTGGCGATGCTGGTACTGAGGTGGTAGTGGTGGAGGTGGTGGTAGCTGCTGAGGTTGTTGCTGTCTTAGGGGTTGAGCCTGAATAGCTCTAACTTGTTGATTTGGCGCCGTCTGACTAGACCTCGCGCCCATACCTTGTTGTCGTGTGGGGCAGTGGTTGGCAAAGTGTCCTTTCTGTCCACATGCAAAGCATCCTTCGCTGCCTGCCTTACATATTCCCTCATGCATCTTCTTGCATTTGGGGCAGGTAGGGAACTTCTGTGGGTAATTCCCTTTCTGGACAGTCGGGTTTTTCTTCCCAAAATTTTGGGAATGCACTGGCCCTTCCCATGGCTTTTTCATAGCAAAGTCCTTTCTGTTATCCTCCCATTTACGCTTTCCCTTGTAACCTTGAGATTGCGGTTGGACGGATGTCGGTGTCGCAGTAGTTATGGATCTCTCCACTGGCATTGCAGCTTCAATATCCAGTGCTCGGTTAAGGGATTCGGTGTGGGACAATCCCCCATGACTTGCCAATGTCATCCTAATTTCGTGCCTTATCCCAGCACAAAACTTCTCGGCCATCTTTTCGTCCGTATCCACTTGTTCCGGCGCATATCTTGCCATATCACAGAACGTCCGATCATATTCTGTGACAGTCATCTTTCCCTGCTTCAAATTGTAAAATTCTGCCTCCTTCTTCTTGCGGTAGCTCTTAGGAATATACTTGTCATATATCCCAGTCTTGAAATCTTCCCAGGTCAGATTCGCTAGCTGTTCAGGAGTCATGATCTTCCTACGTGCTTCCCACCAGAAATCTGCTGATCCCGTCAGTTGGAAAGTGACGCAGGTCATGCGCTCCTGATCCGTACAGCGTAGGAAATTAAAAATGCGCTCCAAGGCTCGTATCCAAAGTTCTGCCTCCGCAGGATCTCCTATTCCATTGAAGACCGGTGGATTTTGCCTCAAAAATAATTCTTCAATTCTGCGCTCGGGCGGTGGAAGGGGTGGGGTTGGTTCTCGTTCTACTTCAGGTCTTTCTTCAGCGATTCTAGGACCTCTTCCTTTGCCTCCGCCTCTTGGGCGTCCCGCTCTTCTCGGTGGCATTCTGCTAAGTAAATTTCCTCATTAATAAGACATATATATATATATATCTATTTCTACTAAGTTTAGAACATGGAGAAAATCTTTATTTCTAACATATATTTCTATCAATTCAAGGTTATGTAGAAATTTTCTTTTAGAGATTTATACGTCTTTACCACATATTTTATTTACATAAATAGTTACTACTGATAATAGTTCTTTTTACTGCAATTACTACTAAAGTTTATATTTATATATAATCTTCGGAAAACATGCCTCTCTGAGGTCTTCGATACAATCGTACCCCAAAAGTCGTACTTATAAAGTACGTGTTTAAGATGCTCACTATCCTATATGGCATCACAAAAGTACCTAGTCACGGCACACGTACTATATGTGGAAATCCGTGATAAAAGAAAAGACAAGAAAATAACATAACTTAAAAAAAAATTACGGAACGGTCCTCACAGGATCTACGTTTCCGTCAAAAAGAAAATCAGAACGGTCTAAACATGCGACTCATTTCTGATGAAAAAAATCCCCTCCTCCTAGGTCAGCACCGGATCTCCCTACGATGGGCAAGCCGTCGAGTCAGTGGAGCCTCGACTCGACTAGCATCCCTGCTCCCAGTCGGAGTCTCCCTCCGGGTCCTCCATCTCCTCGGGGTCCTCACTATCATCGCTCCTCCTCGCCGGGTCCTACAGCTCAGCTATCCTACGCCTTAGATCGGCGTAGAAGGTCCGGGTGTCCGAGAATAGCTCCCTCTTCCGGGAATCCCTGCTAGTAGTAGTTGTGGATGGCCCGGCTCGAGTGTGGTCATCCTTTGAGTCGGACGTGGCTAAGGCCTTGCCTTTGCCTCTCATCATCGGCGCCTCGCGCTCGACTCTCAGTATGCGTCCCAGGGCAGACGTGGACATGGGGTATGAAATCGGTGCTCTAGGGCACGGTGGTGGTGATCGAATCTTTCTCACGGGTCGTGACGATCCTGCCTCAGCATCGTGTCTCGCTGGGATCACTAGTATGTGCGGTGGGTACAGGACGCTGTGTATTGGTGCTAGTGGGATCACTCCCATCGGAAGGTATGCAGGAGGTAGTGGAGCCCACCTATCCGGCATGTCGCCTACAGGTGCTAAGTCTCCGGGTAGAATATAGGGTCCCATAGGTGCTCTGCCAAAGGCGTCGTAGTGGTAGTGGAGTGTAGCAATAAACCTCGGAAAGTCCCCCTCCCGATCAAAACTCCTGCCAACGGGGTTGATAAAGTCCCTAGAGGTCATCCTAGCCCATCCCTGCCAGTCGGTCGGCAGCAGCTGGATCAACCGCAAGATCCCGTCTAGGCCTGTGGCACCATGAGGCAATGCTGCCTCCCACATCCTCCTATAGTGAGATAGGAACTCTCCTAGGTCGTCTCCCATGCACGGCGCATAGGTCTGATAGGCTCTCAGTATGGTAGCCGGGGAAGCTCTCGGTGATACCCTCTTCCTAGCAGTACGTATCATCCTCGCCATCTAAAGAAAGAAAAGAAAATCTCAATCAGTTTCATCTAATCTCATTCTATATATATATAGTCTAGTTGAGTGCTAAAGCACTTTTGATTTATTCTGAACACTTAGAACTTTACAAGTCTTTTAGCATAGTATACTTTCTTGGTATAGACTTTTAAAGTATTTCTTATCCTTGTGACTTATGAGTATCGGATATTTTATTCTTAATTACTGATTACTTAATGATTTATCCTTTCTAAATTTTATCGCTAGGAACGATACGTTATTGAATCGGACCCCTTTTCTGGATTGGTTTTAAGAAAGGAAAGGTCTTTTCCTTTTATTGCTCGTAGGTAAGGATTTGGCTTTAGTTGGGATGTTCTCGTTTCCGAGTAACCTGCGAAAGTTTCTTCTAAATTCTCGTTTATGTTTTCTTTTTATAAAAGAAAACATACAACTAAGCGTTCCAAGTTCACACAAGAACTTTGAATTTCTAAATTCGAAAGTAGAAGATTATGGAATCTATCTATTCCAAGTATTCATATTCAGATGAACGGCTTAGCTTCTCCTTGCTGGGCGTGATGTACGGAAGTGCTCGGGTTTTGTCAACTCGTTAACTGGGTGAGTCTAGTGAAACGATACTAGACACGAATTTCGAAAGACTCTCGGGTTCAAAGCACAAAATGACATGCTCTGATACCACTCTGTCACGTCCCCATTTCACCTCTCTAAGTAAAAATCGAGGAAAACGTGACTCGGAAAAAGTGCGGATAACGAAAAGAAACGTAAGCGTTGATACTTGGACGAAACATGAAACTTACCACAAAAGATGGAGATTTCGATAGAATTGGGTGTCACGAAACCCCAAGTTCATAAACGGAAATACATAGTTCAAAGCCAAAAGAAATATCCAATAAGTTCTTGAGTCTAAAACAAAAGTCTGGCAGCGGAAACTAGATCAATATCTAGATTTACATGTATGACGACATATAAATCACCGAGAGTAAAACATTAAGAGTTTGACAAAACCACCTGAGCCTTCCACTTCGTCATCACGACTTAACCTGCACATTTATAAATATATGCAGGGCTGAGTACAAAAGTACTCAGTAAACACGTGCCGAAATCACATTCGTACAATATATTTGTCATTGCCGTAACACAGTGCAACATAGGGATTTTTGTCACTAAAGAACCTATGTTCACTAAAATTCTTGAGGATCTTAAAAGTTTGACTGCGCAGTCTAAGTTCTGGAGTAATCATACATATCTGTAATTCTGTGTGTCGGGAAAGTGGCCACTTTCCGAGAACACTGAACCGGCCAACCCGTTAAGATGACTAACAGTTCTGGTGTACACTAGCATTAAAAGATATAAATCTTTAAAGGCCCGAAATTGATTAATTGTTCAACAGATACGCATCATACCAAAATATAAATATTTTCGACAATGCAATACTTCATAACATTTTTAAATTCTAAAGCATTTCTAAAGCGAAAATAGCAATTTGGTACAACGCATACGATTTTATTTGTAAAAGAAAGCCTACCTGAACTGCTTCCTCGTCTAGTAAGATCTTGAGTCTTTGATGTCTAGAGCTTTCCCTTTTGCTAAACCTTAATCGCAAATACGATAAAGATACTCATCGTGAGTATATAATTTATTTCATCTAAAAATGAAATAATATTCTATTATTTCATAAATTATTCTAATCCTTTCACTCAACTAATATTCGAGTACTTAAAGATTTCTATAACCATTTAAATATTACTACTAATTTCATAACTTAATAGATCTAATTTATTGGATTTAATCTAACTATTTATATCCAATCCCTTTAATTACTAACTTAATCCAAAGATTAAATTTTATTAACCCATTATTAAGGAATAACTTAATCCATTCTTAATACCCATTTTGGGCCCATTCTACATAATTAATAGCCCATAACTATTTAAAATCGAGCCCAATCTATAATCATATAATTCAGCCCATAAATGTTTAATTGTTGGCCCGTTTGTTTAATTCATTCCGGCCCAATCATCTATTCATTCCTAGCCCATTTGATTTTCATCACTCA
>JAPKLX010002346.1:0-13762 GCA_026898415.1 Leonotis leonurus
CCCCCCCCCATACACCAAACCTTGCTCTTTCGGGACCAACAAGTGGTATCAGAGCGGTGGTTCAAACTGACCATTGTTTTGTTTTCACAAGGTTAATACCTGCGTGGTCTACTTGAATAGATCTAGAAAATCTTTTTCATCATCTGCATTCTATCTGTCATTATGGAATCATCTGTTATCAGGGCATGCGAAGAATTCTCCATCCAAGGTTACAGAGAGTGGAGTTTCAGAATCAAGATGTGTCTCAAAGCTCATCACTGCTTGATGTGGAAAGTAATTGAGGAAGGACCTCTAGCCATTACTGAAGAAACTACTCGCATTACTGAGACAGGAGCAGTTAAAGAAACTGTACTAAAAGATCCCAGAAAGTACACCTCAGAAGAAAGAAGAGAAGCAAATCTAGATGATTTTGCTACAGGAGTTATTTCCAGTACTGTAAAAGGAGTCCATCTGGCTAAGATCCAAGATCTTGATACAGCCAAAGAAATGTGGGAAGCTCTAAGGGATCTCAGTCTAGGTTCTGAAGCAATGATTGAGAACAACAAGAAGGAGGTTATGATAAGTTACTCAAAGAATTCTCAATGATTGCCAAGAGAATGGACAAGATGGAAATCAGATTGAGAAAGTATAGAAGGTTCTACAAAGATAACAAGGGTAGATACCAGAAGAACAAAGAAGCAGAACGATCTGATGACAAAACAAAAAGTAGAGGTAATAGTAAAATCACTAATCCTACTGACTATACTTGTTATGGTTGTGGGAGAACAGGTCATTTCAAAACCGATTGCCCAGACTTATCTAAAAGTCAAAGAGAAGAACTACGAGCTAAGAGGGACAGAAAACTAAAAGCTCAACGTAAAGCCATGATAGCAGAAGAAGAAGATTCTAGCTCAAGTCATCTATCTGATAGTTCAACAGAAGATGATGAAGCATTCTTTGCCAAAGAAGAAGAAGACTGGGATGAATGCTATGCAGGACTAGACAACGGTCTAGATGATGTAGAGGTACAATCCTGCAACTCTAACTCTTCAAATAATACTGATCTGGAACAGGAAATAGTAGATCAGGATGAATACTCTTGGGATGAAGTCAATGACATGTTCAAAAGCTACTCGAGCATCAAGAGATTATTCAAAGAAGTAGTTGAAGAGAATGAAAGGATGAAGAAAACAGAACAGATACTGAGTACTGCTAACACACAGTTCGTTGCTCAAATATCTGATCTGGAAGAACAGATTAAAGGAAAAGACAATGAGATTCATTCGCTAAATTCTAAGGTCAAAGATCTCATTACAAGAAACAATGTTGCCGAAGAGAAGATAAAGAAAGGGAAGGAAATGATATACAAGAGTGATGAACGTACCATGCTGTTAATCAACATTCAACAACAGGGTACATCTGGATTAGGATATCCAGGTCATTCAGAGAAATCCTCTAGCACCATGAAATTCGTGCCAGAAAGGAAATAGATTCCAGATCAGGTGATAAACCTCAGAAACAAGAAAGAACAACCACAGAAGATGATGGTGAAACAGACCAACAACAGACAGTTCCATCAAGTAAAGGAACAACCAGCAGGTTACACAGAAAGGGTTCACAAAAAGAATGTCAACAGGACATTACCCAACCAGAATGTCAACAGGACAACATCTACAAATAAAGGATTGAAGAATGATGAAATAAAGAGATACCATCCATCTATATTTCATTCTGTATCAAAAGTTGATAATGATGGAAATATTATTACTTGTTATATTGCTGTCCCCAACCCAAAAATGTTCTGGATTCGAAAGGGAACATTTGCTAATAACCAAGCACCCAAAAGATTGAAGGGTAGCTAAGTGTATTTAATTGCAGGATCAGAAGACTGCAAGAAGGTACAAAATAGCAAAAGGAGCAATCTGGATAATAGATAGTGGCTGTTCAAAACACATGACGTGTGACAAGAACCTACTATTAGACTACATAGAGAAACCAGGACCTCATGTCACTTTTGGATGTAATTCAAAAGGATATACCAGAGGATATGGAAACATAAAAGTAGGCAAGACCACCATCACAAACGTATCATACGTTGAAGGACTTAGCCACAATCTATTCTCTGTAAGTCAGTTCTGTACCAATGGTAATCAGATTGTTTTTGATGCTAACAATTGTTTGGTTAAGAACAAGGAAGGAGATGAGATACTCCTTACCGGGAAATTGCAGGATAGATTATACATTGTGCAATGGGACAACCAGATTGAGACATGTCTAGTCACTAAGATAGTTTCAGAAAATAGTTGGCTGTGGCATAAACGATTAAGCCATCTCAATTTCAAGTCAATCAATAAGATTGCACGAGAGAAACTAGTTGAAGGACTACCAGATCAAATATATGACAAGAATCACATCTGTGAAGCATGTCAAGCTAGAAAACAAACCAGATCATCATTTTCTAGCAAATCTGCTCAGTCCTCTACCAGAATCTTAGAGTTACTACATTTAGACTTATTTGGTCCAGTTAAGCCATTAAGTATAAATGGTAGAAAATACACTCTGGTCATCATTGATGATTATTCAAGATTCACATGGGTAATCTTCTTATATAAGAAGAAAGAGACATTGGAAAAGCTGCCAAACTTCCTCAACAAAATCACCAAGAAAAAGGAACTCTCTGTTGCAACTATCAGAACAGATCGTGGTATAGAATTCCTAAACCAGAAGATTGAGGATTACTGCAACCAGATGGGAATTACACATCAGACATCTGCAGCCAGAACACCTCAACAGAATGGGGTAGTTGAAAGAAGAAATAGATCGTTAAAGGAAGCAGCTCGTACTATGCTTAATGCAACCAGATTACCTAAGAAATTTTGGGCAGAAGAAATCTCTACAGCTTGCTATACACAGAATAGAGCTGTTGTTACCATCAGACATGGAAAGACACCATACGAAGTTTGGAACAACAGAAAGCCCAGAATACATTACTTCCGTACTTTTGGTTGTTTATGTTACATCCATAATAATGGGAAATCACAGTTGAAAACCTTTGATAGCAAAGCTGATCCTGGAATATTCTTAGGATATTCTGATGTTAGTAAAGCTTATAGGGTTTACAACAAGAAGACTCATATTGTGGAGGTAACACCTCATATTGTCTTTGATGAATCATTTGTCATTGACAGAGAGTTGAGTGTTGATCAGACACAAGGCCAGAACAAAGGAGAGAAACCAGAAGGAATTCTGCTAGAAGATATTCTAATCTGGAGTACAACAGATAAGAATGATATTAATGTTCCATCTAATGCTGAAGGCATAAGCCCACAGCAAGGGGGAACAGAACACTTCATTCTGGATCTTGACAGATCAATAATTCAACCAGAAGGTAATCAACCAGAAGAAGGAGATAACAATGAGCAAAATCATGATCAACCAGAAGAATCAAGAGATACAAATGGTTGGAACAATAATCAAGAAATTGAAGAACCAGAAGTGGACAATCCTTTTCAAACATCTCATCCAGAATTTGAAGACCCAACAAATGAACCAGAACCTGAGATATCAGAAGAAGAAATGACCAGCAGGAGGAGATGGATACAGGATAATCATCCTCCTGGACAGATTGTTGGGAACCCAAGTGATAGAGTAAGAACCAGGAGAATGCATGGAGAGAGTGCACTTCTTAGTTGCTATCTATCACGTGCTGAACCTTCTGACACTTATGAAGCACTCAGAGACGCAGACTGGGTAATAGCTATGCGAGAAGAACTCAACGAGTTCAAAAGAAACCAAGTCTGGTATCTAGTAGATAGACCAAAACATCAGGGAGTGATAGGTGTCAAATGGGTATTCAAGAACAAACGAGATGAAAACGGAGAAGTAGTCAGAACACTACTACAAATTATATAATACACTACACTGCATACACTACGGTTGTTTCATAAACTGTAGTGTATGTGCATTTTTTTTACTAAAGACTACGCTTATAAAAAAAACCGTAGTGTATATTAGTTATAGACTACGGTTTTTAAAAACCGTAGTCTATGTGCGTGTATTTTTAATACATACACTACGGTTTTTAAAAAACCGTAGTCTATGTGCGTGTATTTTTAATAAATACACTACGGTTTTTAAAAAACCGTAGTCTATGTGCGTTTATTTTTACTATATAGACTACGGTTTTTAAAAACCGTAGTGTATGTGCGTTTATATTTACCATATACACTACAAGTACAGGAAGATCAAAGGTGTAGTGTTTCTGCCGACCCCATTTTAGTAAGCCTACTGTAATTGCACCACACATTTTATTCCTACACCTGTTACTGTATAAGCATTTCGCATTTCTTCTTTAGAGAGTGAGAGAGAGAGAAAGCAAACAGAAGGTCGTCATCGCTATGAGGAAATTCGATCCGTGGCCGGTGTTTTTCAGGAGAGAATGGAAATGCAATTGGCCGTTCCTCGTTGGATTTGCAATTACTGGGACCATTATCACTAAGATGTCCCTCAACTTTACTGGTTCGTTTCCTTCATTTTTCCCCAAATCCATGCTCTTCGTTTCTCCAGTTTTTCGATCGATGGATCTCTTTTGTTCATAATTTCTTATTCTTTTCAGAGGAGGATGAGAAGAACTCTAAATTCGCGCAGAGGCACAAACATTAGTAAGTCTGTGCCTTTTCCGATCTGGTTGTGAACCCTAGAAATTTCCTTTTTTTCGAATAAGGGTCTATGTTCTTTGTTTGTTGTTGTTTTTGGGTCTCGATTGAGGATTATAGCGATGTAGCGTAACTTGACTTTTAGGTCAGACTGTACATGCATTGTTGGTGATTTTGTGCGAACATATAATCATGTTTTTGTTTTGAAATTTTGCATTTTCTAGTTTGGAAAATAACCGTGCTGGGTTGTAGTCTTCTTCCCGCGCTGAATTTCAAACTAAAAATCCCCAATCAATCTAGGGTTTGTGCAATCGACTTTTCTCTGATCGAATTCACCCATCATGTTGATGTCTGCTACCGAAATGACTGCTCCCATGGATATTCTCATGCCTAATCTCACTGAATGCAATGTGCCGGAGCAAGAAGCAGCCTGTTTTGAGCCAGCAACTGCGACGTCTGCTCCACCACCACCGCCGCCTTTAATCAGCGAAGAAAAAATCATTGTCTCAGGTAAATGCGTAATTTGTGCATATGTGAGCTGCGGAATTGTCAAATTTCTTAATTTGTTAGGATAACTAGATACTTTCGGTAGTGGAAGCTTAGTTTCTTCCTACATCCGAGTGCAATGTTGTGTCTGTTGTAATTTGATCCCGAATTGTTTCCACAGTCGAGGTTTTACTTAAACCATTTAGCACAACACGAGTTGAGGATGTCCGCACACCATATAGTTTTTGGAATTATTTTGCTTATTAATGAGTATGTGATTTATATGTGGTTACTGATACAGAATGCTGGAGAAGAGAAGCATGAGCTATGCAGATGGTCCAATCCCGGTCCCACTGGATGATACATTTCTAGTGGTCAATGTACAACGAATATGTATATGCGATTCAGGTATTCTACGTATCTTAGTCTGAATTTGGTATGTTTAGATTGAGGCTTTTAAATTAATGCCTTAAATTAATGCCCATTCCTTGTTCAGTAAATGGTTTTCCGAAAGTGGCAAGCTGGTAGGTTTTCAAAATCCTTGTTATTTAAGTAGAAACATTACCATTTTCTCCTCCCATATTTCAGACTCTTTTCTCTTTTCATAGGCCATCTCAAGTAGATACTTTATAATAAGTACCCTGGGGTTCAGATTCGGACATATATTATATCAAATGAGGATTGAATATCTGGCATCTTTGTGAATGTACTACTTTGCTTTCCTCATAACTAGTTGTATGCTACTGCTGTTCTAATTTTTCTTAAGTTCATACTAAGTGGAACTTATTTCCAGCAATCTTTGCTCCGAATCAACGTGATCTTCATATGTACATGCAATTTCAGGTTGCAAACTTTTCTCCAAAATTCAAGAAATGGTAGAGGAAGAAAACAATCTGGTTTTTGTTTTGATTGGTGAGAAATTTTGGTAACATATAGTTTCAATTCACAGTCAATAATTGTATCATTTAGACATTATCCTTCCCACACGAATTATGTAGATGAAGTTGAAAGCCTCGCTGCTGCCAGGAAGGCTGCTTTATCTGGGTCCGAGCCCTCAGATTCTATAAGGGTATCTTTCTTGCTCTAAATACTACTAATGACATAAGTTATCGAATAAAGTTCTTCTAATAAACTGTAGTCTTCCAGGTTGTGAATGCACTGCTTACCCAGATGGACAAATTGAAGTCGTCATCTAATGTCTGAGATTCAGATGGACAAATTGAAGTCGTCAGGTTGTGAATGCACTACTTCTAATATTCTAAAGTTTGATGCCTTCCTAGAAACATAATCTGATTTAGTGTTCAATGTTAACTACATCCAATGTAACTTCTGTCTTTACATTGTATAAATTCCTGTTTGCAGACATAGCATTTGTTGATCGAGCTGATATAAAGGCATACGTGGGGCCTCCAACCCTCCAAGCACGCTATGAAATTCTAAGATCTTGCCTGGAAGAGCTTCTAAGGACTGGAATACTATCAAATTCTGAGACTCAGGTATTTGCTTGCTGTTGATGTCTCTTATATTCTGAATTCAAAGGGGAATAAGTATGGTATGAATTTGCTACTAACATCGAGTCTATACAGGATGGTAATAACACCTTCATTCCAAGTTTTACATGATCTTGTTATTAATTTTGCAGGGCAAATGGATCATGTTTGGTTTCATCAATAACTCTTGCATGTATCTGGGACACAATCCTAATTTAAGAAGTCCAAAGTTGAAAGTGAGGGTAGAAGAAAGTGTTACTTTAAATTAATGTATTTAATTAATTACATTTTGGATGGAATGATTGTTTATTCTTTAGATGTATTACATTATAAATCTATTTTGATATAATGAAATTGTGGATTCTTTAATCTTATTGTTGTCATTATATATTTTTTAATTTTTAATTTGAGATTTAATTTTAAATTAAATATAATATATATTTATATAAAATAAATTATATAAAAAGGTTAGTTAATATAGTATAGACTACGGTTTTTCTCAAACAACCGTAGTCTATGCTTATGATAGACTACAGAAAATAAGAGATACACTACGGTTTAAAAAGCGTTGTCTATTTAAGCTCATACACTACGGTTTTTCACAAAACCGTAGTCTATACTATATCATACACTACAGTTTTTCACAGAACCGTAGTCTATACAATATCATACACTACGGTTTTTCACAAAACCGTAGTCTATACTATATCATACACTACGGTTTTTCAATAAACTGTAGTCTATACTGAAACATATACTACGATCACATGAAAAACTGTAGTGTATATTGGTACATACACTACGGTTGGATGTTGAACTGTAGTAATTGATATGAATACACTACAGTTTTGTCTACATAGACTACGGTTTGAGAACCGTAGTGTATACCAATGAGTATACACTACGGTAGTATAGACTACGGTTCAAAAGGTCATAGACTACGGTTTAAAACCGTAGTCTATGAGATTTTTTCTACTAGTGGAAACAAGGCTAGACTTGTTGCAAAGGGATACAATCAACAGGAAGGTATCGACTTTGATGAAACCTTTGCACCTGTGGCCAGATTGGAAGCAATCAGACTATTTCTAGCATATGCTGCACACAAAAGATTTAAAGTATACCAGATGGATGTTAAAAGTGCATTTCTAAATGGTATACTTGAAGAAGAAGTATATGTTGAGCAACCACCTGGTTTTGAAGAAGAGAATCCTGACCAGAGAGTATATAGACTAGCTAAAGCTGTCTATGGCTTGAAACAAGCACCCAGAGCATGGTATGAAACATTGTCTACGTTCCTACTGGAATCAGGCTTCAGAAGAGGTTCAGTTGACAAGACACTCTTTGTCATCAAAGTGAAAGAACACATTCTGTTAGTACAGATATATGTCGATGACATAATCTTTGGATCACAATCTCCCTATCTGTGTGACAAATTTGCTGAACTAATGAAAAACAAATATGAAATGTCCATGATGGGGGAGATGAATTTCTTTCTAGGATTGCAGGTAAAGCTACTACCAGATGGTATCTTTGTTAATCAAGCAAAATATATCAATGGTCTGCTAGTCAAATTTGGGATGAAAGACAGCAGAGCGGTTAAAATCCCAATGCAATCCAATGGGAAGATAGATCCAGACCCAGAAGGAAAACCAGCTAACATCACACAATATAGAGGGATCATTGGATCACTATTATACCTTACTGCAAGTCGACCAGACATCACGTTTGCAGTAGGAGTGTGTGCCAGATATCAAGCCAATCCCAAAGAATCACATATGGAAGCTGTCAAAAAGATACTTAGATATCTTAAAGGAACAGCTCACATTGGTCTCTGGTATCCACAAGATGACAATTTTGAACTTACAGGCTATTCTGACTCAGATTATGCAGGATGCAAACTGGACAGAAAGTCTACTTCTGGAACATGTCAGTTTCTTGGAAACAAGTTGATATCTTGGTTTTCAAAGAAACAAACATCCGTTGCCACATCAACAACAGAAGCAGAATATATGGCTGCCGGAAGCTGTTGTGCACAAATTCTGTGGTTAAAACAGCAACTTAAAGATTATGAGATTGAAGTAAATGAGATACCTATATTCTGTGACAGTTCAAGCGCAATAGCCATAACACAGAATCCAGTACTTCACACAAGATGCAAGCATGTCGATGTGAGACATCATTTTATCAAAGATCATGTAGAAAGAAAGCATATCAAAATCGAGAAGATTCATACAAATATCCAACGTGCTGATATTTTAACTAAAGCTTTACCAGAAGAAAGGTTTAAGATGCTATGTGGTAAACTTGGATTACTCAGTCTAGATGAAGAACAACAGAAGGTCACCAGAGAGTTGTCAACAGAAGGTCTCCAGATAGTTGTCAACAGAAGGTCACCAGAGAGTTGTCAACAGAAGGTCTCCAGATAGTTGTCAACAGAAGGTCACCAGAGAGTTGTCAACAGAAGGATACCAGATAGTTGACAACAGAAAGCCAACAGAAAGTTGTCAACAGAAGGCTACCAGATAGTTGACAACAGAAAGCCAAAAGAAGATTGACATCAGAAAGTTACCAGAATATTCACAATGCCTAATCTGAAGAAAGTGACACGTGGAATCTATTTCTTAATTACTAAATCAAGGGGGAATTTTCTATGAATCGGAAGCGTCTTAAGAGACATGGCGTCACTCTGTACAATCAACACCCGAGATTACAGTCTGAAAAAGTTACCTTTTTGATCTAGATTTACTAAAATCTTTATCTTAAATGATGATTAGCCCATCTTTGGGAACTGTGATCGAGAAAATCCCTGCGAGAACAGGAAAAAGGAAAGTTGCACTGGAGGAAAAGATATGCACGCGCTATCCTACAACCCTAGAATCTAAAGCGTATATCACACGCGAGAAAAAGCGGCAAAATAAAAGGAAGAAGCGGGAAAATCTAAAAAGGGGAAGATATTCAGCCTATCTTTTACTTATTTACCGTCTTCATCTTTCCTTATTCTTTGTTATATATATGTGATTTACATCTCAGAACTGTTCACCTCCACTTCATCGCACTGAGCACTACTCTCTCCAAGCACTTAAGAATTTCCCAAAAATTCTGCAAATCTCTTTTCAAACATTTTGCGATTTGATCATGGCACCACAAATTTCTCTATTTCTCCAACACGTTGCCGAGGTTCAGAGGTTTCTTTCGCCTGAACCATATGCTGTATTAGACACCCATGGATTTCGAAAACTTGAAGAAATCTTTGCCATGGTTTCTTGCTGCAAAGGTTTTTAAGCTTATTACATGTTCATCTTATCTGCGAATGATTACATGTATTGCCTTACATGATCTGTGAACCGTTAAATATGTTCTATTCTTCTGAGTTACTGTTCATGTGAGAATATTCATATGTGCTCATATAAACTGATGAATATATATACACTTGTGTTGAATGTTCTTATGAAATTAGGTTTCTGCAACATTGTTACTTCACATCCGAATATGTTTTTGGCAAAACAAGTCGCCACATTTTATCTAACTTGGCAGAATGACAAGCATGGATTTGAGGCAAACGTACTGATGCCGATTGGTGATAGAACAAGCAAAACCCCATACAACGTGATTGAAATGATCAACCAAGCATATAGGTTGAAGGACGAAGGTCTATCCTTGGAAGAGATTACTCCTGCACAACTGCAAGAAGCAGTGGAATTAGTGATGGTGATACCGATAAAATATACTGGAAGAATGTTTCAACGATCCCTACTTCAACCAGGATTCAAGCTGTTACTCGAGATGATTCAGAGGATATTCCTAAATCATAGTGGGTCATATGATCAAGTGACTCCGGAGAAATTCAGAATTCTCACGGCTGTTGTACTTAACCTTCGCGTCAACTGGAGCAGAATCTTGTTTGAATTGATGGCTAAGGAAGCAAAGCTGGTGACTTATACCAAAGATAGCAGAGGGAGAGGAACTTCAGTGGAAGTTAAGAGGAATCTCAGACATTCCACCAAAGTTAGTCTGATGGTGGAACGTTACTTCAAACAGCAAGTATGGGAAGATGTTGTGGAATTCAACACCAGTCTCTCCATCCCCAAGGACCAACACCAGCTGGAAATGTCATTGGGACTAGCACCACAATTTTTCAATAAGATAACTGATGAAGTACATCGTGAAGCAGCACTGGAAATGGGTAGCTCTAATCCTACTTGGATGCCACCTTCTAAAGGTTTTGAGAAGCAGAAGGGCAAAATCACAAAGGAGAAAGTTGTGAAGGAGAAGACTACTCGCAAGACTTCAGTCAAGCGAGGTAGCTCTGTTGAGACAGAAACATCAGCTTCACAACCAAAACAGAAGAAACGAAGGCTACAGAAAGTTCAAGAATCATCACCACCACCAGAAGCAACAGCAGCACAGTGTGACATGCCAGAACATGAAGAAGAAACACCACAGGCACCCGCAGAACAAACAGACACTCCAGCAGCTGAGGTGGAATAAGAAACAAGTCATATTCCACATCAGGAGAAAGATTTCTCTCCTGCTAGAACAGCAACACCCTCTCCAAACCGGATAGAAAGAATCAGCGAGGATGATGAGGAAGGATCATCTGCTGATGAAGCCGAAGAAAGGAAACAGCAAGCTGAGAGTGTCATCAACCTGCTGGAGAATGAAGCCAAACACTCTGTGCTTCAAGAATTTTCTGGAATTCACTTGCTCCCAGAAAGTTTGGGAACAGCAACACGCGTCAAATTTTACTTGCTGGTTAAGGACAGCGAGTATTATATATTTGATGCACTGCTCCAACTCAAAACAATCGATGAATTAAAGAAGGAAGAAGCAACACTGCTAAGGCTACTTCAAGTCTCTTCTCTGGGATTATGAAACAAGAGGCAGAAAATTTGAAGATTGATCTCGGAACACAACATCAAGATATTTAGATGCAAGAACCTGCAGCAATAGAACAACCACCACAACCAGAACAGCCTGCAGAGCAGCCTGCAAAGAAAGCTCCAGTAATCAATCTTGATCCAGAGGATGATGAGCCAGTGGGCCAGAACATTGGTGGTGAACCCACAAATGAGATATACACTCCAGGAGCAGCACAGAAGCTGAAGAAGCATGTCTCCTACTACACAATGGAAGAAATTATGGAAAGAGAACCCAAAACATTCAACAACTATCAACTGGACAACCTGATCACCCTTTGCGTTGAGGATCAGATGACGGATATCTGTAACTCCCTTCAAGAGAAGGCAACGCAGATACTCTCTGATTTCAATCAGCACCAGAAGGACTACGTAAATGACATGGATTCTGATATCAGACGGAAGCTCAAGAAAGTCCAGAAGGATCTAGACAAGAAAATTGACGATGATCGCCTACAGAACGAGGCAGAACAAAACAAGATCACTCTTCGCCTAGACAGCATTGAAGAGAAACACCAGAAGGCGACTGATCTTGTTGCTGATCTTTTGGCAAAGCAGGATGAAACCATTGGTGCAGCTGTCGAGAAGAAGGGACTTCAACTCGCTGCTAAATTGAAGGAAGACACTGACCTGTCCATCCACTCCCAACTTGCTCATTTTGAAAATGAGAAATTTGTGGAGCTGATGCGGAAACACCAGGTCAATGTCTTAAATGACCTTCTCTATCCCAACCCTGAAGAGCACGAGCAACAAGACACTCGCATCACCGCCTTGGAAGAGCTGCAAGAAACATATGACAAGACTCTGTCAACACTGAACAGCAGGCTCGAGCAAAAACTTCATGCAACTGACCAGACAGTTAATCTACTGCTCGGGTACAAGGCTGATGCTGAGGATAAAATGGAAAAGATGACTGACGAAATTGCCTCTCTGCGTATGCTTATAACAACCCTCTTTGATGATGTCAAAAAGGGGGAAATATCAGAAGGTAAAGGAGGTAAAGACAGCAGTAAGTTTCTGGAAACAGAAGAGGTGGTTATTGAAACAGAAACATCAGCACCGGCTCAACCTAGACCAACCACACCACCGAGACCAGAGCCCACTCTGCTCGAAACAGAACCAGCTCAACCAGCATCTCACACCCCCAGCGACAAAGGCAAGAAACCAGTAGATGAAGGGGATCAGATAGCTGAGCTGCTGCTATTCGGGGCCAGTATGGACCAAGCCTGCGATCCTGTATTCAGAGCTCAGTTCTACAAAGATCAGGCTGAAAGAGAAAGAAAAATAGCTGCACAAGAAGCCAAAGAGAAATCTTTTCAAACACCTTTCTCCTTGCCTTCATCTGCTGAACGCTCACAGCAACAATCATCTCAATCAACCACCCAGCCGAAAAAGAAGAAAAAGAAATCTTTCTCCTGGAACCTATCCCTGCAGAAGAAAACACCCAACGATGCATGGGTTCCAGAAGGGGATCAAGGTGACTGGGAGAAAGTAAAGCAAGGCTTTATTTTAAACAGATATTTTTTGAAGGAGCCTACATACTCAGAGTCTACACCGGATGAAGATTTCATTCGCTATCTGGAGAATTTTAGCGATCAAGGACTTATACAGAGGATCAGAACAGCTGCTTCTGACACCAAAATCCAGCTAAAGGCACCAGAAAAAGAATACATGGTCTGCCCAACTATACCAGGCAGCAATCTTCCAGATAAGACATATATTTTGAACTACATCAACCAGCTGGCCAAGATTAAAGGTTACAAAATCGACAATCATGACCCAAACTATGCCAGAGTAAGGGATGGGATCTATGAGAGCATCCAGCTGGTATCCGATGCACAGAGAGAAAAGATGAAGAAGGGCGGAGCAGCCAGATGGTTCTCTTAGATAGATTATTCTTATCATTTGCCTTTTGCTCACTGTCTTTTCTGCTGATCAATTGTACTCATCAATTCATACATCTATGAATATAGAGTTTTCTGGAGACAACATCTTACTGTCCTATTTATCTTGCTGCTTACTGTTATTTAACTTAAATAAAAAATAGCTAATCTCTCAAGAACATGATACATGCCAATTTGATTTCGCTGTCTAAGTGTGGTTTTGACATCATCAAAAAGGGGGAAATTGTTAGGAACCCCACAAATATTCTAAGTTTTGATGATGTTCTCTCAAAAACACACTTGGTATTTTTCTTTATGTTCTGTATCTTTTGGTTTCAATAAACCAGATAGTC
>JAPKLX010003475.1:0-11067 GCA_026898415.1 Leonotis leonurus
CCACGTAAAATAACTGCGTTATTTACTTTCTGCACTTTCATTCAGTTATCTTATTCACTATCTGTCACTCTCATTCAAACTGCACTTTTAATCAATTCTTTAAATACTCGATTAAGATTTCAATGGTTTTCTAAACAAAGAGCACCAACTATATCCACCATTATTCCGCACTCACTCAAACACTCAGAAAATAATAAGATCACTCTTGTTATTAGCTAAGTGTTCTCACTAAGTGAGTAATCTGTTTGGACTAAAGCTGCTATCGATCTGTACATCGATCTGTCTAGTCATCTTACAAGCAAATTCTGGTATAAGATAGCTTGAACTCTCTATTAACTTGTCAAGTTAACTGAAAAGTTTGTATTTGGTGTATTCCCCCCCCCCCCATACACCAAACCTTGCTCTTTCGGGACCAACAAGTGGTATCAGAGCAGTGGTTCAAACGACCATTGTTTTGCTTCACAGGGTTAAAACCTGCGTGGTCAACTTGAATAGATCTAGGAAAGCCTTTCATTCACGTGCATACTATCTGTTATGGAGTCATCTGTCATCAGGGCATGGAAGAATTCTCCATCCAAGGTTACAGAGAGTGGAGTTTCAGAATCAAGATGTGTCTAAAAGCACATCACTGCTTAATGTGGAAAGTAATTGAAGAAGGACCATTGGCCATTACTGAAGAAACAACTCGCATCACTGAAACAGGAGTTGTTAAAGAGGATGTACTCAAGGATCCCAGAAAATACACACCTGAAGAAAGAAGAGAAGCAAATCTCGATGATTTTGCCAAAGGAGTTATTTCCAGTACTATAAAAGGAGTCCATCTGGCTAAGATCCAAGATCTTGACACAGCCAAAGAAATGTGGGAAGCATTGAGAGATCTCAGCCTAGACTCAGAAGCGATGATCGAGAACAAGCTGTCTGTAACATGTAACAAGTTTGATGAATTCAAGATGAAACCTGGAGAAACCATCGAACAGATGAAGAACAGATTCATCGAAGTTCTACTTGAAGTTTCTGCATTCAACAAAAACAAATACACTCAGAGAGAAAAGAATCTCAAGATTCTTAGAGCATTACCACCAAGCTGGGAGATCTACTCAGCAATGCAACCACTACGTGCTGACTTTAACGATCTGTCTGTGGAAGCTCTATTTGATCATCTGGCTGTTCACGAATGTGACATCAGAAGAATACATGGACCAGATCATTCGTCCAGCAAGAAGAACGAGAACAACTCAAAGAAAGAGAAAGAAGTTGCCTTCAAAGCGAAGTGCAAAGCAGATGAATCAGAACTATCTGTCTCACCAATAGAAGGAGGATACGACAAACTACTCAAGGAATTCTCAATGATTGCCAAGAGAATGGACAAGATGGAAATCAGATCAAGAAAATATCGAAGGTTCTACAAAGACAACAAAAGTAGATACCAGAAGAACAAAGAAGCAAAACGATCTGATAGCAAAACAGAAAGTAAAAGTAATAGTAAAATCTCTAAACCTAATGACTATACTTGCTATGGTTGTGGCAGAACAGGTCACTTCAAAATAGATTGCCCTGATCTGTCCAAAGGTCAAAGAGAAGAATTAAGAGCAAAAAGAAATCGTAAACTAAAATATGAGCGAAAGGCTATGCTTGCTGAAAAAGATTCAAGCAGCTCGAGTCATTTTTCTGAAAGTTCATCTGAGAATGATGAAGCATTCTTTGCAAATGATGAAGAATGCTGGGATGAATGCTACGTTGGTCTGGACAACGGTCTTGATGAAGTTGAGGTAAATTCTTGTAACTCAATCTCTTCAAATGAAAATGGTCTGGAACAGGAAATAGAAGATCAAGATGAATATTCATGGGATGAGGTTAATGAGATGTTCAAGAGCTACTCAAGCATCAAGAGACTATTTAGAGAAGTTGTTCAAGAAAATGACAGATAGAAGAAATCTGAAGAGATATTGAGTAAAGCAAACACTCAATTTGTTGCTAACATAAACGATCTGGAAGAACAGATCAAAGGAAAGGAGAGTGAGATTCATTCACTAAATTCAAAAGTGAAGGATCTTATCACAAGAAACAATGTAGCTGAGGAAAAGATAAAGAAAGGGAAGGAAATGATATACAAGAGTGATGAACGTGCCAAGCTGCTAATCAACCTTCAACAACAGGGTACATCTGGAGTAGGATATCCAGGCCACTCAGAGAAGCTCTCTAGTACCATAAAATTCATACCAGAAAGGAAGCAAATACCAGATCAAGTTAAAAACTTGAAAAACAAGAAAGACTTTCCTCAAAAGATGATGGTGAAACAGACTAGCAACAGACAGTACCATCAAACAAGAGAACAACCAGCAGATTACACAGAAACAAAAGGGGTACACAACAAGAATGTCAACAGGACATTACCCAACAAGAATGTCAACAAGACATTACCCAATAAGAACGTCAACAGGACAGTACCCACTAATAAAGGATTGAAGAATGATGGAATAGAAAGATATCATCCATCTATATTTCATTCTATGTCAAAAGTTGATAATGATGGAAATATTATTACTTGCTATATTGCTGTCCCCAACCCAAAAATGTTCTGGATTCGAAAAGGAACATTTGCTAATAATCAAGCACCCAGACTATGAAGGGTAGCTAAGCTTTATTAATTGCAGGAACAGAGGAATGCAAGAAGGAACAAAGTAGCAAGAGGAACTATCTGGATAATAGATAGTGGTTGTTCAAAACACATGACGTGTGACAAGAACCTGCTATCAGACTACATAGAGAAACCAGGACCCAAGGTTACTTTTGGATGTAATTCAAAAGGATATACCAGAGGGTATGGAAACATCAAAGTTTGCAAGACCACCATCACAAATGTATCATATGTTGAGCGTCTCAGTCACAATCTGTTTTCTGTAAGTCAGTTCTGTGCTAACGGTAACCAAATTGTTTTTGATACTAATAATTGTTTTGTAAAGAACAAGGAAGGAGATGAGATACTCCTTACCGGAAAATTGCAGGATAGATTATATATTGTGCAATGGGACAACAAGATTGAGACATGTCTGGTCACTAAGACACTATCAGAAACTAGTTGGCTGTGGCATAAACGACTAAGTCATCTCAACTTCAAGTCAATCAATAAGATTGCACGAGAGAAACTAGTCGAAGGGTTACCAGATCAAGTATATGACAAAAATCATATCTGTGAAGCATGGCAAGCTGGAAAACAAACCAGATCATCTTTTTCTAACAAATCTGTTCAGTCTTCTACCAGAATCTTAGAGTTACTACATTTAGACTTATTTGGTCCAGTTAAGTCATTAAGTATAAATGGTAGAAAGTATACTCTGGTAATCATTGATGATTATTCAAGATTCACATGGGTAACCTTCTTATATAAGAAGAAAGAGACCTTGGAAAAGCTGCCAACCTTCCTCAACAAAATCACCAAGAAAAAGGAAGTTTCTGTTACAACCATCAAAACTGATCGTGGAACAGAATTCCTAAATCAGAAGATTGAGGACTACTGCAACACGATGGGAATCACACATCAGACATCTGCAGCTAGGACTCCTCAACAGAATGGAGTTGTTGAAAGAAGGAACAGATCATTAAAAGAAGCAGTTCGCACAATGCTCAATGCAACCAGATTACCAAAGAAATTCTGGGCAGAAGCCATCTATATGGCCTGCTATACACAAAATAGATCAGTGGTCACCATTAGACATGGGAAAACACCATACGAAATCTGGAACAACAGAAAACCCAGGATACATTACTTTCGTACTTTTGGCTGTTTGTGTTACATCCATAATAATGGGAAATCTCAGTTAAGAACTTTTGATAGCAAAGCTGACCCTGGAATATTCTTAGGATTTTCAGACGTTAGTAAAGCTTATAGGGTTTATAACAAGATGTCTCATGTTGTGGAGGTAACACCTCATATTGTTTTTGATGAATCCTTTATCAATGACAGAGAGTTAGGTGATGAATATACACAAGACCAGAACAAGAATAAGAGCAAAGAAGGAATATTGCTAGAAGATATTCTTATTTGGAATACAACAGAAGATAACGAAATAGATGTTCCATCTAATGCTGAAGCAGTAAGCTCACAGCAAGGGGGAACAGAACATATTATTCTGGATTGTGACAGAACAACAACTCTACCAGAAGATAATCAGCCAGAAGGAGAAGAGAATGTAGAACAACCTCAAAATCAACCAGAAGAATCTAGAGATACAAATGGTTGGAATAATAATCAAGAAATGGAAGAACCAGAAGTTGAAAATCCATTTCAAGCATCTTCAACATCACACCCTGAATTTGAGGAACCAACAGATCAACCTGATCCCGAGATATCAGAAGAAGAGATAAACATAAGAACAAGATGGATACAAGACCATCCACCAGAACAGATTGTTGGGAACCCATCAGATTGTGTGAAAACCAGAAGAATGCATGGAGAAAGTGCCTTATTAAGTTGCTATCTGTCTCGCATAGAACCATCTGATGCATATGAAGCTCTACAAGATACAGATTGGATAACGGCAATGCAAGAAGAACTTAATGAGTTCAAAAGAAACGAAGTCTGGTATCTCGTGGACAGACCTAAACACCAAGGTGTCATAGGTGTAAAATGGGTGTTCAAAAATAAACGAGATGAAAATGGTGAAATAGTCAGAAACAAGGCCAGATTAGTAGCTAAAGGCTATAATCAACAAGAAGGCATCGACTTTGACGAGACTTTCGCACCGGTTGCCAGATTGGAAGCTATCAGACTATTCCTTGCATATGCAGCATACAAGAAATTCAAAGTGTACCAGATGGATGTTAAAAGTGCATTCCTAAATGGTATACTTGAAGAAGAAGTATATGTTGAACAATCACCTGGTTTTGAAGAAGGAAATCCTGATCAGAAAGTATACAGATTAGCTAAAGCTGTCTATGGATTGAAACAGGCACCCAGAGCGTGGTATGAAACGTTGTCAACATTTCTACTGGAATCAGGCTTCAGAAGAGGTTCTGTTGACAAGACACTGTTTGTCATCAAAGTTAAAGAACATATCCTTTTAGTCCAGATATATGTCGATGACATAATCTTTAGATCTCAGTCTCCTTATCTATGTGATAAATTTGCAGAACTAATGAAAAATAAATATCAAATGTCCATGATGGGCGAGATGAATTTCTTTTTAGGTTTGCAGGTCAAACAGAAACCAGATGGTATCTTCATAAATCAAACAAAGTACATCAACGATCTACTGACCAAATTTGGGCTCAAAGACAGTAACCCAGTGAAAATCCCAATGCAAACCAACGGGAAGATAGATCCAGATCCAGAAGGCAAACCAGCAAACATAACACAATACAGAGGCATCATTGGCTCACTACTGTATCTTACTGCAAGTCGACTAGATATCACATTTGCAGTGGGAGTATGTGCCAGATATCAAGCTAACCCTAAAGAATCACATATGGAAGCTGCCAAAAATATACTTAGATATCTTAAAGGAACAGCTCACATTGGCCTCTGGTATCCACATGACGACAATTTTGAATTAACAGGCTACTCTGACTCAGATTATGCAGGATGCAAACTGGACAGAAAGTCTACTTCTGGAACGTGTCAGTTTCTTGGAAACAAGTTGATATCTTGGTTCTCAAAGAAACAAACATCTGTCGCCACATCAACAACAGAAGCAGAATATATGGCTGCTGGAATTTGTTGTGCACAAATCTTATGGTTGAAACAGCAACTAAGAGACTACGAGATCGAAGTAAAGGAGATACCCATATTCTGTGACAGTTCAAGTGCAATTGCAATAACACTGAATCCAGTACTTCATACCAGATGCAAACACGTTGATGTGAGATATCATTTTATCAGAGATCATGTAGAGAGAAATCACATCCAGATCGAGAAGATTCACACGGATATCCAACTTGCTGACATTCTGACTAAAGCCTTACCAGAAGAAAGATTTAAGATGCTATGTGGAAAGCTTGGATTACTAAGTCTAGGTGATAAAACAACAGAAGGTTACCAGAAAGTTAACAACAGAAGGTTACCAGAAAGTTAACAACAGAAGGTTACCAGAAAGTTAACAACAGAAGGTTACCAGAAGGTTAACAACAGAAGGTTACCAGAAGGTTAACAACATATGATCTATCAGAAGGTTACAATGCCCAGATTGAAGAAAATGCCACGTGGAAATTATTTCTTAATTGCTAAGTCAAGGGGGAATTTTTTCAATGAAACTGAAACGTCTTAGAGATATGACGTCAATTCGTACAATCAATATCCGAGATTACAGTCTGCAAAGTTATTTTTCAACCTAGATTTACTAAAATCCTCTATTTTAGTAATGATTAGTTCACCTTTGGGAACTGTGATCGAGAAAATCCCTGCCAGAACAAGAAAAAGGAAAGTTGCAGTGGAAAGAAAGATACGCACACGCTCGCCTACAACCCTAGGATCTAGTGCGTTTATCACACGCAGGGAAAGGCGGCAAAATAAAAGGAAGAAGTGGGAAAATCAAAAAAAAAAGGGAAGATATTCATCCAACCCTTCACTTACTTACCGTCTTAATCTATGCCATTTATTATATATATGCGATATCTCTCTCTGAACTGTTCACCTTCACTTTCATTGCACTGAACACTACTCTCCTTAAGCACTTAAGATTATCTCGACTTGATTTCTCTGCAAAACTCTTCCAAAACATCTTACGTTTGATCATGGCACCCCAAACTTCATTGTTTCTTCAACATGTGGCTGAAGTTCAGAAATTTCTTTCGCCTGAACCCTATGTTGTGCTTGATACCCATGGATTTCGCAAACTTGAAGAAATTTTTGCCCTGGTTACTCGTTGCAAAGGTTCTTGTGTTTATTAAATCTTCCTTATATCTGCAACATGTTACTAGTATTGCTCTAATTTTCTATATGAACTGCTTAAAATGTCTCATCACTGTCTATTAACTGTTTAGATATGAACATCCATGCTTGTTCATATAAACTGATGAATATACATATATTTGCTCTATATGTTCCTATGATTTTAGGCTTCTGCAATATTGTCACCTCCCGCCCCAACATGTTTTTGGGAAAACAAGTGGCTACATTCTACTTGACATGGCAGAATGATAAACATGGTTTTGAAGCAAATGTGTTGATGCCAATCGGCGACAGAACCAGCAAAACACCATACAACGTCATCCAAATGATCAACCAGGCATATCGGTTGAAAGACGAAGGTCTGAGTTTGGACGACATCACTCCTCAACAACTACAAGAGGCAGTAGAAATTATGATGGTCACACCCATCTCATATACTGGAAGGATGTTTCAGCGATCTCTACTCCAACCAGGTTTCAAGTTGCTGTTAGAATTGGTTCAGAGAATTTTTCTCAACCACAGTGGATCATATGATCAAGTCACACCTGAGAAATTCCGAATTCTCACGGCAGTTGTTCTCAACCTCCGAGTCAACTGGAGCCGAATCCTGTTTGAGTTGATGGCTAAGGAAGCTAAACTGGTGACTTATACCAAGGATAGCAAAGGCAGAGGAACTTCAGTGGAAGTTAAGAGAAATCTCCGACATTCCACCAAAATCAGCCTGATGGTGGAACGATATTTCAAACAGCAAGTGTGGGAGGATGCGGCAGAATTCAACACAAGTCTTTCCATACCCAAAGATTAACATCAGCTAGAAATGTCTTTGGGACTCTCACCAGCCTTCTTCAACAAGATAACCGATGAAGTACACCGTGTAGCAGCTCTGGAAATAGGAAGCTCAAATCCTACATGGATGCCACCTGCTAAAGGTGTGGCAAAGCAAAAGGGCAAGTCCACAAAGGAGAAAGTTGCGAAGGAAAAGGTGACATGCAAGACTTCTGCCAAACGAGGTAGCTCTGTTGAGACAGAAACATCAGCATCGCAGCCCAAACAAAAGAAACATCGACTACAGAAAGTCCAAGAGTCTTCACCACCACCAGAAGCAACAACAGAACAATCAGAACCAATAGAACACATGCCCACAGAACCAGAAAAGGAGGTGACACCAACAATGGAACAAGCATCCACTCCAGCTCCTGATATGGAACCAGAAACTTCATCAAACCCACAACAGGAGAAAGACTTCTCTCCAGCCAGAACACCTACACCCTCACCAAACAGAATGGAAAGAATAAGTGAGGATGAAGAGGAAGGAGAGTCAGCTGATGAGGAAGAAGAAAGGAAACGTCAGGCAGAAAGTGTTATCAATCTGCTGGAGAATGAAGCAGAACACTCAGTGCTGCAAGACTTTCCTGGTATTCATTGCTTACCAGAAAGTTTGGATACAGCCAAGCGCGTCAAGTTCTACTTGCTGGTTAAAGACAGCGAGTACTACATTTTTGATGCTCTGCTTCAACTCAAGACAATTGACAACTTGAAGAAGGAAGAGGCCACACTACTCAGTCTACTCCAAGTCACCACAGTCCAAGAAGTCCGAACAGAATATCAGCAACTCATCTCTGGGCTCATGAAACATGAGGCAGAAACTTTGAAGATCAATCTGGAGACACCACACAAAGAACCTGCACCAACAGAACAACCACCATCCCAACCAGAGTAGGGAGCAGATCAACCCAAGAAGCCTACCAAGAAAACACCAATCATCAACCTTGACTCTGGTGATGATGAACCAGTCGGTCAGAACATTGGTGGTGAACCAACCAATGAACTGTACACACCTGGCGTGGCGCAGACACTTAAGAAACATGTCAACTTCTATACAATGGAAGAACTTTTGGAGAGGGAAACCAGACCATTCAACAACTTCCAACTCGACAATCTGATTACACTCAGAGTTGAAGACTGTTTGACAGAAACCTGCAATACCCTCCAAGAGAAAGCCACCCAGATACTCACCGACTTCAACCAACACCAGAAAGACTATGTCAATGACATGGATCATGACATCAGAGGCAAGCTCAGAACAATCAAGAAGGAGCTTGATAAAAAGATAGATGATGATCGCCTGTAGAATGAAGCAGAACAGGCCAAGTTCACTCTTCGTCTAAATGACATAGAAGAGAAAAATCAGAAGACAACTGCTCTTGTGGCTGACCTTTTGGCCAAACAACAAACAACAATTGATTCTGCCGTAGAAAAGAAAGGAACTCAACTTGCTGCACAGTTGAAGGAAGCGCTGACTTATCCATCCATTCTCACCTCGCCAAATTTGAGAACGAAAAATTTGTGGAATTGATGAGGAAACATCAGGTGGATGTTCTGAATGAACTTCTGTACCCTAATCCAGAAGAACACGAGCAGCAAGACACCCGCATCACAGTCATCGAAGAACTTCAAGAGACATATGACAAAACGTTGTCTACAATGAATAGCCGGCTCGAGCAGAAACTGGATGCCTCCAACCAGACAACCAACTTTCTGCTTGGGTTCAAAGCAGAAGCTGAAGAGAAGATAGAGAGAATGACTGAAGAGATTGCCTCACTTCGCACACTCATCACTACTTTCTTTGATGATGTCGAAAAGGGGGAAATCTCGGGAGGAGAAAAAGGCAAAGGAAGCAAGGGCAGCAAGAACACAACAACAAAAGAAACAGATTTTTTAGGTGAAGAAACAGAAACAGAAACATATTCATCAGGAAAACCAGCAAGAGAGAGACCAACCACACCGCCAAGACCTGACCCCACACTTTTTGGAACAGAACAAGCTCAACAAGACCAACCAGGTCAAGCCTCTGATACACAACGAATTCCCAGTGACAAAGGAAAGAAACCAGTAGATGAGGGAGACCAAATTGCGGAGCTATTGCTGTTTGGAGTGAGCATGGATCAAACATGTGATCCAGTATTCAGAGCACAGTTCTATAAAGAACAGGCAGAAAGAGAGAGAAAGCTAGCTGCTCAGGAGGCCAAGGAAAAAACATTTCAAACTCCTTTCTCCTCGCCTTCCTCTACAGAACGCTCACAGCAGCAGTCATCACAATCAACCACCCAGTCTAAGAAGAAGAAAAAGAAACCATTCTCATGGAATCTATCTTTGCAAAAGAAAACACCTAATGATGCGTGGGTTCCAGAGAATGATCAAATTGATTGGGAGAAAGTAAAGTAAGGTTTTATCTTGAACAGATATTTTTTGAAGGAGCCTACATACTCAGAATCAACTCCAGATGAGGACTTCAACAGATATCTGGACAACTTCAGTGACCAAGGCCTAGTACAGAGGATCAGAACAGCAGCATCTGATGCCAAGATACAGATCAAAGCCCCGGAGAAGGAATACATGGTATGTCCAACAATACCAGGCAGTAATATTCCTGACAAGACCTACATTTTAAATTACATCAATCAACTGGCCAAGATCAAGGGATATAAGATCGACAATCATGATCCCAATTACGCCAGGGTGAGAGATGGATTTTACGAGAGTATACAACTAGTGTCTGATGCACAAAGAGAAAGGATGAAGAAGGGCGGAGCTTCAAGATGGTTCTCTTAAAAATTTTCTTTTGCTTTATCTGTTGTTGATTGACTTTAACCTTTATCCTTCAGTTACCACCTGTACTTATCTTTCTCATAACAATATACATGTGGTTCCTCTGGAAACAAAATCTCTTTGAACATAAAGTTACCTTCTCTACTCTTTTATTGTTATAAAACTTATATAACAATCTGCCAGTACATTCTCTATATTATACTACTTATTTCGTGTAAGTGTGGTTTCGACATCATCAAAAAGGGGGAAATTGTTGGGAACCCCACAAATTATTTTAAGTTTTGATGATGTTCTCTCGAAAACACACTTAGGATTATACATGTTCTGCCTTACTTCTATCTGGTATATGTATTTATATGTCAGGTAATCAACGCGAACAGAATGTTGTTCCAATAAGCTTCAAACAGAAAGTTGAACCAGAGAGTCTCTAACAGAAGGTTGATGAACACCAATGCAACAGAAAGATGAAACAAGTTTCAACAGAAAGTACAACACAAGCTTCAACAAAAAGTTGAACCAACAAGTCTCGAACAGAAAGTTGAAGCAAGTCAACTTTAACAGAAAGTTGAATC